>JAOUZG010044320.1:0-18218 GCA_026289955.1 Argiope argentata
ATCTGAAACCATCAATTGTTTTATGGTCTGGAAACCTGTTACGCCTCTTGATTTTAAATAATATTCAAAACTCGTCATTAAGCGTGACGTGAATTACACGTGACTTTCGTTATCTCTGGAGGCATTTAAAGAAATTCACTAAAACCACTTGCGCTGTTGCTTCGAATTCTCTTAATGCAGTTAATTTAACTTCGTCGTATTTTTTTGTATTTAAATCTCTCTCGGAAATATTAATTGGACAAATAACTTATCAAAATGCACTTGGGAAAAAACAAAAAAAGGGGGGAGATATATGCAGTGGCTACCAAAATGTTAACATTTTTAAGCTCGTTTGCTTTTTTCTTGTTTTTTAGCTCATTTGCTGAATTATTTGATCCTTTCTTTTTACAACAATCAAATTTATAAAAGTGCAAAAGAGAAAGAGAGAAAAAAAATCCCCTCTGGCAGTAAGTAAAAAAAAATTTCTGTCATAGCAATTTCATCCTTTTTCTTTCAGATGCTTACATCTGGGAGAATTTCGTATTGTCTTTTCAAAGGTACCAATTGCCGTTGAAAAAAATGGCCAGTCTGCAACTTGTGTTTTTCTATAACTGCTTCGTATTGCAACATTTCTGAAAAGAGGTTCAAAGTGGACGGATTCTCATATATATATGGCTGGGCAAATTCTCTAATTTGAATGTTTTTAATTCTAATTCGTCGATAATTAGACGTTTTTCACTACCTCCAAGAATTTCAAATTAATTTAATAATTATATATTGACTACTACACGAATTGATTTTGTTTAATTTAAAGTCAAGATTACACATTATGTACATTAATTTCTGAGTTACTTCCCTTATTTAAATATAGCCTCATCTAACTTCCAGAGTGATCGCTAAAAAATAATTTTTAATGCTAATAGCTCCCTCAAGCACTTAATTACTGTTCGATGCATTGAATATAAAAAGACAATTCAATTTTTCTTGATTTCTGAATTTAAAAAATTAAGGGATTTTATCATAATTATTATTAAAAAATTATTACATTTTTTATCAATCAAGACTGTTTTCTTATTTCTTTAAAATTTATGATGGATTTATTCTTTATGCTCTAATCATGATCAACAGAACATTAAAATTGGGTGAAACTTCGGGAAAAAAATTTTAATATCAATATCATCACTTTTTTTTCCTTTAGAGCAATTTTTGACAGTCCAAAATATTACAATTTAACTTTCTTATTGCAAAGTCATTAATAATTGTAAGCGCTTTGTTTTAAGTCTGAAATTTTTATAAATCATGAATTTTATATATATTGCTTATTTATGTTTCTAATTATATTTGTCAAGGAATTATCCATAATTGTAATTAACGGAATATTTTTCTTTGTAATGGAGTTAACACTCACTTCTTCATACGGTAGATTTACACATTTGTATTTTCTAATGGCCGCTTTTGGCGACGAGCTGCTTCGCCAGAAATAATGCTCTCTAAAATGTTCAATTATATATGTAGCATGGTCTCTCAATAGCTTCTTCAGATAACATTTTTAGGCTTCAAATTTCGATATTCACATAACTCTGATTATAACAGAAGCTTTACGCCATTTTGTTCCTTATTGTATATATATCGCCAATTTTCTCTCAACTGCTGTAAGATTTAAAATTGAAGTTAAAAAAAAAGGAAAAGCTTCAAAAAATGCGAACACTTTTTTGCTGAAACCCAATATATATTTTTAAAATATGATTACAAAGAATGCAATCCTTCAGGAATGTAATTTTATGTGTACCATAAAATGTATTTTTTTAAAAAAAAATTATGCATTATTTCAAAGAATTATTTAATAGAAATTTTATCTCTTTCATCATAAAATTCAGTTTTTCATCTTCAAAAATATTAAAATGCTGTAAATAATAATTCATTTTATTCCAATCAATAAATGCACTACTGAAAACAATTAAGATGTCCAAATTTTATACAGTCCTTCGACCCTATGAATCGCATTCAGTAAAATTACCTGGACAATGTAACGTTTCTTTCTTTTGCGATCAAGCCAGACAGAGTTATAAAGTTTCGAATACCATTATTTTAGGATAAAAGGAATAAAAAATATCATTATTTTAGATCTTGAAAATCTTGAGTAATAAATTTTTAAAAAATCTAAACGCTGAATGGCGTATATTTTTCAAGACAGTCGATTGAAAAAACTAAAATCGTGTTTTCTTACAATATAGAGACATTTAAATATTCATAACTCAATCAGTTTCAGTTATAAAAGAATGGAACTTTTTCTATTTAAAATATTAGTGTCTCAAGAATATTTATTAAATATAACTCATGGATTAGAGGATATATATACAAATTTAAAATTCGTAATTCATCAGAATCTTTACTGATTCAAAGGGAATAAAAAATAATTATTTATTTATTACAGACCATTTTTATTAGATATATACCTCGATAAATTTTTAGAAATTAACTATCGGGCTCTGATTAAAGTTGATATCCTTTATATATTAAATTATGTAGGTCTTAAATTAAACTGAAATATTAAATGAATGTTATAGCTATTTTAAAAGGTCACAGAAGACTTTTTCCCGCATTCATTTTTTATAGAACATCAAATTTCATACCTATTCCATTTCATAGAAACACGTGCTGAAAATCGCCCTTTCATAGGTTAAATTTGATGTAAGAGTTAACTTAATCTTTCAATTTGAGGTTTTGTCAACGTAATGGCAAGGCGCCGTAATAGTTTATTTATTTCAGAATTTACTTTAGAAATTATGTATCGATTTTCTTACATTTAATTCTATGTAAGGGGTATTACTTGATAGTGAACTGGGAAAAATATTCATTTTAAGACTCCATAGTTGCATAATAATAATTTATGACTAAAAAAATTAAGATTTTAAACCTTTTTTTTAATTGATAATTTTTTTTTTAATTGGTTAGTAAGTTTATTTTATATTTTAAGTGAAAGTTGGATGGAATTGTTTCTAAGTGGGTAACCTAAAAGCCGCCCTGTCCGTGTTAATTTAGTAGCCTTAAGTCTGGTCTGTTCATTATGTATATAAGACGTAGCGTACTAAAAAATTCATTCATAGTGTTATCCGCACGGAATTCCCGATAATGTATATTTAAACTTTTGCGGTAAAGTTATTGTGCTTTTTTTATTCTTCCGGTTAACTGTGCAGACATTAAACAGAATTTTTTTTTCTTGGCTTTCATTTATGAAAGAAAATCTCAGGATTAATTATTTCACAGTTCAGTGAAAATTATCTGAATTTCAGTTTGGTAATGAAATCTATTGTTTAAAATTAAGTAAAAAATATTCTTCGAAAACTATTGGAGTTCAGAATGAATTTGCTCTATAATTATAATTAAAATTTGCTCTATAATTAAAATGCCAAAACGATATTTTAAAATTTTAAAATAGAATTAAAATCAATTTTCTATTGCAATATTTGTGGTCCACTTCTTCTCATCTATAAGAAGCTCACTCGCTGGCGATAAAATAGGCTGTAAGCAGGATATATATTCCTAAGGCACTGATTTTAAAGAGCGCAGAGGAGACAAAACATTTTTACATTAATACCATTTTTTAACAAAATTGTTAGGAAAGGGTTAAAAAAATTATACCATGCCCTAGATGTCATTTGCACTTGGAATGGAAACTATAACAAAAAAAAATTATATTGTACACCGGGAGCTACTTACTCTCACTACGCAATGATCTATGTTTAGCCTTACTTAATGAAAAAGATACAGAAACTAATAACAATCTGAATGATTGGCTATTTCCTATTCTCTAACAAGCTAGGCTCATTTTTTGCTTAATTCGAGAATGAAGTAGTAACAAACATTTTGCAGCTGTAACATTTGTTATCATTATGGATACAGAAGTAAAAAAACACAAAATTTGACATTGAAAAATATTTTTTTATACTTTGTAATTAATAATTTTTTACAGGTGTTGCTCATATGATAAATTTCGTTAACGCTTGCATTCGAAGCATTTGCGAATACAGAACATAGGACGCATGCCATCTAATTTCATCTTCTTGAAAGTAATACCTACGGTTTGCGGTGGGACTTTCCCGTAGGCATCTTTATATGTGTTCGTTTTGCCGAAACGGGTGAAATACACCGATGCGATCTATTCTTGGGTCATTTCGTCAGTTTCTTACTCCTATATTTTGCTTTTGGAGACATATTCTCCACAATGAAAAATTATATTTGTATTACTTTGTTTAGTTTACGTAAGTCATTTAAAAAACGCTCTTCATGAAACAAAAAGGATTTAATTTATTGATAGATACTAATGCTAGCATTGAAAATTTTATCGCTTTACCTTATTTTGAAAATCTTCAAATGGAGACTAATGCAAAAATGCAATTCATTTTCATAAATTGCCATACAAGATCGAAAAATGTGTGGTGACAAAAAGTAGTTCCGTTTCACTTGAAGCCCAACAGTTTCGTGCTAAACACTCTGTTTTCAAAACAGAACTGTACGTGATTCTGATTGCGTGTGACTGTTTTATCTAAGAAGAAGATGAAATTTAGAGTAGATTTATGGAATATAACATTTAGATTTTATATTCCTACAGTCTTCCAGTTTAAAATCATTTGAATCTCTCGATAAAAAAATCACCAACGATATCTCTGCAAATAGGCTTGGTCATTATCCAGGTCCTTCCGAGATTCAAAGCTTTGAAACCGTCCCAGTTCATGTAGGTATTAGTGATGAACAAGTTGACAAAGCAACAAAAGCTGTACTTACATCAAATTTAAATAAATCCCATAGTTTTTGCATTGACAATTTTGGAAATTCTTCATAGAGTAAGAAATCTAAGGCTACAATGCTCAAAATATTTCCATTTCTATATTTAAACTTTCCAAAACAACAATGAATCTCAGATAGAAAAAAAATCTCCTCACACGTTTGCGTATCCGACTATCACCAACAAATATCCTTTTTAAAGCTGGTCTGGTATGTAATCATTTCCAATCTTCCTCCGGTACGAGGTAATGGATTCTTACATTCAGCAAACTGGTTGACGAGTACAGGAAGGAACTTTGGACATCGACTGGAATTAGTGCCCTCAGTATCACTTGGTTTGTACTATTTCGTCATATAATAAAAAAAATTGCTCGGTTTCTCTCAATTTTCTCCGATTACTGAGTGGATCCAATGAAACACAGACCTTTTATATTATCCGATTATCAACACATTTCGGTGTCTTTTAATTTTAAGATTTGGGATAGATTTACTGATTTTTAATAATGCTTATTTTCCCTATTTCAAATATTATTATAAAGGTTGTTGACAGCTTTTTATTTGTTTCAATAAAAATGTTTTAGCGTAGTGCGTTGCGTAAGTTAGCAGTTCACATGAATCGCCTAGCTTTGAATATTTATAATTGGGTTGTGTTGTTGTTATACTATTTTAATATTGGATTTTGCAGACTTCAAACCGTTTATGCATAAATGAGTACTGGGCACAAATTGACTGTAAAAATAAGCATTTTCGTATCCTTTTGAATTTTAGAGTTCCATTCGATAAAGGGAAAAAATTAAACGACTTCGCCCGGAACTTATCCTTGATATAATAAAAGTGTCTTTTTTTTTTCAAGTTTTTTTGTTATTTAAGATTACATCCAGATATGTTTAGCTTCCTAAGACCACAGGATGAGGTTATTTTTTAGAGAGAGTTTAGGAAAATCCAGTTGTTTTGGGGATCTGTGAAACATTACAAATTCGGTTTTGATGGCATTGATTTCTATTTTACATTTCTGAAACCCTCCTCCAGCTTGTATACGTGTTCTTAAGCGCGTTGTGTACATATTTTTTTTTATTTATGTTGTGGACCAGCATTGTTGTATAGTCCGCGAACAAGCGTAACACGACGTTAAATTGCTTGGACATGTCATTAATATAGGGCAGGCCCCGGTGAATTTTTATGGATACCCTTGCCATTTTTTTAAAGAAATGTTTAATGAGGTATAAAAGTGTCATAAAACAACTTTTACTTATAATCACTGGGAAAATAATAAAACTAAATACTAAAAACTCTTTATTTAATACGAAAAAATACATTTTGTACTGTATAATAGAAAAGGTTTTAGTTCTATGTGTAATTCAAATTAAAGTAACACTATTGTGCCTTCTTTTGTTTCAGATTAGATGACAAATAAATTATATTAGCATTAAAAGATGCTACTTTTGGCAGAAAGCAGGCTGAACTGGAGTAATCTGCCTAACAGTTTTAAGAGAGTTTTTAATATTATTCATCTCTGAAAATAATAACTCAGAGGCACACATAAATGATAATATGGTTAAAATAGCATGAGCCAGCTTCTCCAAACAATTAAATGTGTCTGGAATCGGATTCCAAGTTTTCATATCCCTTTTATTTTGGATCGCGAATGGGCTCAAATACAAAATGTTAGATCTCCGGACTTTTGCTGACGAGAGAAAATCTGCCCTAATTTTATTACAAGAAATGAAACTAAAAAAGAATTTTTCGCCTTATATACTCAATTACAATTTTTATCAACAAGATGGCCCGAAAATCCCCCTATGCGGTGGCACTGGAATCTTTGCTAAAACTCATTTAAAGCATGAAGAGATTTTCATTCCAAATCTATATAACTTTGAAACAACCATAATAAAACTAACACTCAAAATTAGACCACAAAATGTTATTGCCTCCATCTACATTCCATGCAACCCGGATAAGCTATTTTAACGTGACCTGGAAAAAATAATTGATATTAGCGACAGTGCCTACTTGTGTGGCGACATGAATGCACATTACACAAGCTGTAACTGTAAAAGTAACTCCAGAGTAGGCAGGCTTCTTGTAAATATAACTAGCTACCGAAATCTCAAAATCCTAGCTCCCCAAACACCAACCAGATTTAGCCCTAACTCAGCCACAACAATCGACATAGAGCTAGTCAAACACTTCACTTACAACCACGAAATAATATCAATAACTGATCGCCCCTCAGATCATAACCCGGTGGAATTAAAATTTGACTTCAATATAGTACCACTCATTATCAATAGACAGAAATTCACCACCGACTGGCAAAACTTTAAAAATTGTCTAAACGAAAATGTTAACCTCAAAACCCCAGAAATAAGCAGTAACGACAAACGTGAACACTAAATGTCTAAATTTACGGTAGATATTACTCTAGCCTACAACAGCAGCTCTCGATCGCACAAAAAGCATGAGGAGCCTTCCCTGCCCCCTAACATAAAAGAACTGAAAGCATTCAGAAACAGATCCAAAAAACTCTGGCAGAGAAATAGAGACTAAATTTCCATAAAATATCTACAATAGAGCAAACAAAAATTCAGGAACGCAGTAACTGAATTTAACCGAAATACATATCTAAATCAAAATTAAATTATTTATGCCCAAGACAATTACCACGAAGAAAGAGAGAGTAAAACAAAAAAGAACCCTAATACCCCAGCTCAAAAACCGTGTAACCAAACTTCCTGCCCACACGGATGTAGAAAAAGCAGAACTACTCTCTGATCACTCTGAAGAACAATTCAAACTAAACAACCTGCCAAACAAAAGTACTGAAAAGATGGTAGAAATATCCATTAATAATTACTGGAGCCGAAATCTAAAAAATGAATATCTAGAAATCAAAACATCAGAAATCGTCAACTTCTTCAAAATAAATAAATAAAAACCCCGGAATCGAATTCATAACAAACAAAATGGTGAAAAAACTACCACTCAAAATGCTAATAAGGATAACAAATTTAATTGATAAAATACTTCCCAAATTGCTGGAAGATAGCGATAATAATACCCATTCTGGAACCAGGAAAAGATCCTACCCCACCCGGTAAGCTATTGTCGAATTTCCCTATTGCCAACCCTCAGTAAACTCTGCGAGAAAATAATATTAACAAGATACATTAAGTACAGCAGAAGCATGGGCATCTCAATCCTGCAGCAATTTGGCTTCACCGAAAAACTATCAACAACCCATCAAATTCTAAGAATTCTAATTCTGAGTACATTCCCGAAGGCAGGAAAAATAGAAATCCCACAGCTGCGATTACTGTGAATAGCTAATTTGTGAAAAATAGTTTAAGCCATACAACGAACATTTTTTTTTTTTTTTTTTTTTTTACTGAAATACTTTTCGGGTTGTGTGGCCAATGGTTGGTCGACGATCTTTTGCTGTTAGGGATATCTGCACCACATTACATGAAATGCAGAATATTTTCATTTATGCAGAGTATTCATGTACTAGCAAAATTCCCAAAAGTTACATGACTAAATGCAGTCCAGGTATTTCTTTTAACATCATATTGTATTGTGTTTCTAAGGAATATCAGAAGAAAACTGCAGCTTACACTTTTTTATTTTTTGCAGCTTTTTCACTTCATTCATTTTGGGAGATAGATATCAGTACCTTAGCTTTTGAGCTTCTCTTCACAGCCACGAATTCCTTTTACGAGAAACTAAATTTGTTATCTGAATAAGAATCCGTTTCAGATAATTTCCGCAAAACTTGATATATCACTGAATAGGACAGTCATGAGTTCAGTGAAGCATATGCATGCATGCAGTTAATGAGGCTCTACTATGCTTTGCTAATGTTTCATTGTTATGTTCCAATTTATATTTAATGCTCAATTAAACGTGTATTATGTTAATTGTATTACTTCATAGCTCCAAGTGTTCAAATTTCTACCAAGTAATTAAACAGGATTGGAGATGGGATTACTATTGAATCAAATATGAAATTTTTAATGAACAATCCTCTGCACTTACAGAAAAAGTCTTCACAGTGGAATTTAAAACTTTGCAGCGAATAAAATATTTCATGATTTTTTTTAAAAAAGAGGATCTTGCTGATTTCAGTGAAGAAATTTGTAGACATTTATTCAAAATTTTCAAAATAGAGTAGATATAAAACTTTAAAACTCTTTATGCAAAAGTAAATAACATCAATAATAAGTGTAGTCTGAAAACCGATGGTGTCATATATGATAATTTAATAAATTATTCTACAATGCAAAAACTAAGCTTTTTCATTTTTTAAAATTGTAAATTTAAAGAGAGAGCCAATTAACAATATATATGAATAGATAATCCTTTCATACAGTGTTAAATTAATTTTACAAATAAGTACACAATAAAGATGCCAATCTTGAATAGTTCATAAGCATAATTTAATTTACTAAATGCTGACAAAAAACAACAACAACCCCTGCGTAAACTAAAGTGTTTTTTTTTTCTTTTTTGTAAGTAAAATAACAAGCACTGTAACCATAATGAAAAGACAGCACAATTATAAGAATTGAAATACGTGATCCAAACTCTGGTATTCAAAACAGGAAATAAGTATCACAGAACTTCTATACAATGGTTGCTTCGATCACATTGTTCAGTAATGATTTTACTATTAGCCGTGTGCCATTAGAAAGGCGCGGTGGGTTGATATTTCGCGACATTATGACCACCGATCCTGCATTTAATTGAAGATTAAATGAGGTGGCAATTATGGGACATCCAGTGAGTTTAGAAATTCTAGTGGATAATTGGCAACATCATCTTGGTTAATTACGTAATCAACTAGTTTATATATTCTTAATTCACTGACAATTTCACTTTTAATGACACACAAACCCTTCTTTTCATTTCTTTCTGCAGAACTTTATGTATATATTTTTTCTTCTTTCCTTTTCTCTATACAAAAACATTTTTTTCCATTCTTATTTTTTTTCTTCCCTTCCCAAACTTTATTTTCGTCAGGCATAGATTAAATATCGATCCAGACTAATCAACTTGAAGGCATACTAAAGATAATCCTAACACTCCTTTCTTATATTTTGATTGAGGTCAAATGCTTGGCAGCTAGAGGGGTAGTGTTTTAAATTTTTAAGCAAATGCGTTTCTACGCCAGTTGAGGTAACGAAAATTGGTGGAGAATTTTTTAATTTCCTTTATTCTGTTTTATTTTGATTCAAAAATACTTCAGAATGAATCCGAAAAAAAAAAACGATTAATTAACAACGTTTGGTTTAAAATGCATCAAACACTAAAAAAATAAAAAGAATCGTTTAATACATAAATTATTTCAAGAATAAACAAATTAAGAGCTCTTCATGCCGCATTTATATATAAAGAATTTTTATTTTTAAGAACAACAATAAAACAACTTTATATCAGAACATAATCAATAGAAACATGAAACAATATCAAATAAAACTGAACAAAATGATATTCACATCCCTTTGGAAAAATAAAGTTTTAAATGAGTATAAGCTGCATAAAAGCAATTATTTTCTTTCTTTCTTTTTTAAACTTTCTGTTTTCTTAGAATATATATATGAAAACCAACTGACTTCGCGTATTTCTTTCTCAACAAACCAAAATTTATTACTTCCTACAATCTTACTAATTTGGTGGGGGACGGGGGGAGAGAAATGAAGATTTTTGGCTGGAAAGTAAGAAAAGCGTCGCTTTAATTATTTCCCTCGCAGTTTTCTCTCTCCATAAGACCGTTCATGTCTTAACAAAAAAAAAATATATTTTTTAAAAAATTAGCCGAATCGGGAGAGCCGTTCTTTAATTTTGCGCTTAGCAACCCATTTGGTGATTCATTTCTATATATATCTTGTTCCAATTTTCAATCGTTTATAAAATATTTTTATTCATCCACTCAAGTTTAAGTAAATTTTTTAAAACTTGTAGTGGATGACATTTGATTTTAATACAGTTCTTTCGAATATTAATTCGTTAGTTTTTTTATTTATTAATTAAAAACTAACTTCCTTGCCACCAATCTTCATTTCCCCGATGCCAAATACGTAACGAATTCAGTTTGTGTTTTCTCCACGTCAATGATAAGCTTAACACGTTTTCGGCTCATTATTTCAAACGATTCTGTTTATTTTCTTACTGTTTGATGCATTTAAAATTAAACATTGTTAATTAATTCATTTTTCGGATTTAATTTGAAGTATTTTTGAATTAAAATAATAGAGAATAAAGAAAATTAAAATTTTCTAATCTGTATTGAGCTACCCCAACTGGCGCAGAAAATTCTCGCATTTTTTGGTTGCCTCAATTGGCGTTGAAAAATCAACGCTAGTATAATTTTTTGATCAATTATTTATAATAATCGTAATTTATAGTAATCGTAATTTGATCAATTATTTATAGTACTCTCTGTGTGTCTGCGTGGTGGAGGTTAAATCTGTCGGGGTCGTAAAGTCCTCATGTCGAGAGTAATACAACTAGGGGTACTGTGTCAGGGGCGATCTTTCTCTGTTCCAGATCTAAATTACGATCGGGGGATGAATGAAGTCCACTCCGTAAGAAAGGCTTGTGACGTGTGTGAGCTAGAAGTCAGACTTCGACCTTCGGGTGCTCAGGGGCCCATACCCTCAGAAGCTACTGCACCCCTCCTTCCTTTGTAAAGCGGAACCCGAAAACAACACCAACAATTTTAATTATTTAATTAAAAATAACTAAAATAAAATGTTTCTTTTTGACATTAACAAAAATTGCCTTTTAAAACTTTTTTTTATATTACTTCTTCGTTCTTTCACAGACTTTTCTTTTTCCTTTTATAAGCATAATTATTAGTTTCAGAGATGTGTTTCAAAATGATATCAAATCCGTTTTAAAGATTTGTTATTTTTATTTTGATGGTGTTAAACTAGCTACTACAAATGTTTCCTAATCCATATTTTAAAACTCAATTAAAATATTATATTAAATTAAAACGAATCCTTTTTGTCAAATAATTTACTTTCTTTATATATGAAATATCAATTTTTTGCAACCTTTGAGCATTAATATATGTTTTAAATTTGTGTCTAGATTCTACAGTTTTATCTTCTAAAGATATTTCAATGAGTGTACCAAATGAACTAGAGCCTAAAGTGAAAAAAATGGAGTCCTCAAATTAGTTAAATAACAGCAGTTTGGATACTTCAAAATTTTAAATATATGTACACAAAATTTTATGTAATGATTTATTTTAATTTTTTTTTTTAATCTTTACTTCAAACTCAGTAAAACTGTTAAATGTTATTGAATGTTTTTTATCAAAGCAATCAAATGTATGTTTTCAACCAGTTGTCTTTCTCTCACATACATTCATTTAAGTCTGGAATTATTTGGAAGCTAATCATTTACTGCAATTTCATCTATTTTTATTTATAAAAGAATAAATGTTTTACATTATTCGAGCAAACAAGAAAAGAAAGGTAGACTAGGCAATAATTTAAAAACTGAAGCCTTACTAATTAACATGTCTTCACACATGACATATGCACATGTACACTAACAACAATTTACAACACTGAAATAATTTACAATTAAATATTCTTATTTATGTTTAATACAATTTTAAGTTTAGTAGCTGATTTAAAATTCAGCATATCTTCGTTCACATGAAATGGAATAAATTGTTTCCATTATTGATTTCTGATATGAATAACTAATTATTTTTTCTTGTTTATGATATTCAAATTAAAGAAATTTATAAAATATAAGTACACAGATATGGGCCACACATATTCATTTTATAACAAATTTGCATTTGGAAACCCAGACAATTTGATGTTGATCATTCTTGAAATTATATATATAATATACTTAGTCTGTCTGCAGAGAAATAATTTTTTGATGAATTCTTCACCCTTGAAAATTTTGGCACAGACCATAACTTCATCCTAATTAATTTTATAATTTAAGATGCAATTTTATAACATAAAAAAAGATTCATGGACCAAAGAATACAATACAAAAAAATAGATGAAATGGATAGGCATCAAATGTTAAATTGATCTTAGTTGAATCACTGTGACAACATTCCCAAAATGTCATTGAATTAGAATACAGCAAAACAAAATAGCTAAAATATTAATTATAATAGTAGTCATAAAGGCATCTTTTTAAACAGATGTACATGAATATATTTTATTATTATATCTCAGTTTATAATGCCTTAGTTATAGAATCCTGAGTCATACAACCAATTACTCTCTATAAATGTAAAGCAAAAATTCTTTTTAATGCTGATAAATAATTATTATTTAAAACAGATCTTTCCTAATGCAAAATAAATAATGTTTTTAATTTAAGCATTTTAAGAAGCAGATAGAAAATAAAGAACAGGACGAGACCTATCATTTATACCCATCTAAAGCACCTTATAGAGTTTAAAAAATAATAATTTTTTTAAAATGATTTCTTTGTTTTTTGCCTTATTCATTGTCGAAGAAATGTAGCATTTTATATCATATATTTATAATTTGTAAATTTCATTTTAATTTTTAGGATTAGATAATCAGCTACATGTTATAAATGTAAAGGAAAATATTTAATTTCTAAACAAATGATTTTAATAGAAAAGCATTTGTTTTATTTAATCCATGGAATTATAGAAATTACAATATTTAAAAACAGCATTAAAAAATGATAAAAAAAAATTTTATTAGCACACATATTACTAAACAATCAACAGGAATTAATACTTCTGAAAATTGTTTTATATATTTACTTATCATGCTATTATTTAAGTTTCTTGTTAAAATTTTAATGAAAAATTTGGTTGTAAATTATCCATTATGGAAGATCAATCAGTTTTAAATAGTAAACATACTGAAAGAAAAGGTAATATAACCCTAGTTCCTTTTACCATTATGAGAAACACCAATGTAGAATCACATCTCTAAATTTCATTAAATGAACCAGACGTACTTCCAAATTGTCGATTAAAAGAATCAAATTCCATTATACACTTCCATTAACAGATCCAGCTGTAAAGAAACTTGATGGTCTTAATTCATTCAATTTGAACAGCTTGCATTCCTCAAAACATGTCAAAAAGAGATATTAAATTGGCCATTGTATGGAGAAACTAAAAAGGGTGGTCTTTAGTATGAACTATAAATTCTAATATTCTACTTCCAAAAGTGTTCTGTTCATTTTGATCCACAAAGTTTACAGATTGGTTTGAATTAAATATCTAATAACTTTCCTTAAAAATGTATAAACCTTTAAATGAAGAAAATTAATTGAAATAAAGGCTTATTATTTTGGACAAGAAACCACTGTTTTAAAAACTTGGAAAGTCATTCTTATTTTTGTTTCTGTCATAATTTTACTAATGTATAGTATCCAGTAAATTTTCCATCTAAAGTCTGGAAAATGTTAGTCAATAATTTAGTTTTGTTACATTGAAAATTTAAAAATTAATTATATCATCTTAGTATAAAATATAATGGTAAAAAATGTGAGCACATTATAATTGCATTCGCACATAAATAACTTGGATAACAATTATATATTATTTAATTTATTGAAAGGGGGAAAAAACAACTACTTTTTTAAAAAGCAAAGAAAGGAAGAAAATATTTTACAAATATAACCATTCATTTTTATTCTAACTTTAAAAAATGAAAAGTAATAGACATAAAAAGAATTATGAAATCCAAAACATAATATTGGTTTCAAATTGATATATTAATTTAATTTTACAGTATAGTATATATAATTATGAAAAGAGAACAATGCCATTTAATCAAAAAGGTTTCAATCTGAAATAGCAGCATAGCTATGTTATGAAACTAATAAATTAATAGCTAAACATAGGTACATCAATTTCTTTTCAAAAAGTTATTTTACAAAAATTATCAGATAATGCCCTGTAGAGTATCAGAATAACACAATATGGATGACCAATGTTAGATACTTTAAATAGAAAACCTGAGAACTATTGTTGTGTAGATAAATATAAGGACAGTCTTCTACGGTTGGGAATATGAGCATCTAAGGTTTTACAAAATAGAATTGCTTTAATTTTTCAATCTATTTTTGTTTTGTTTCAATCTAAATATATAAATATTACCATGCAAGCTTCCTTTCGACAAATCGAAGCCATTCAGTGCTTAGAGTTTTACTTTTTTAGAAATAGCAAATCCCAACATAGTAAAGGGAAAAAAAGTAAAATTTATTTATTTCATTTTATTTGTCTTGTAATGGCTATTTACATAATAGGATGGCATTCTAAACTGAATAAATCATTTATATTTAATAAGAAGATATAAATTGGATGTAATATATTAGTAAAAATAATTGAATAATATATCACAATATAGTTAATCTTGGGTCCTGCAAAAGAATTATAAAAATTTGATTCAATTTTTAACCGAAATAGGATCATTATGTTGAAACAATACTGCTTTCTCATTTATCTCGAAGAACACAATATAAGCCGATTTTTACTTCTAAGAGTTATTAATATTACTAAGCAAATAATAAATTTTGTTCAGATAGCTGTGCTTTCCACAGCTTTTTTCGAATTGCATAACATGAGTCACGAAGAAACAATTTACTATTATTTCAAAATAAGTTTTCAAGATGTTTATGAATGTGGCAAGAGGAACCAAGATTAAAACTATAAATGATTTATAAACAAAAATTAAAAAAAAACATATATATTAGAAAAGGAAGAGTAAGATTTGAGGAAGAGATATAACATTGTAGCTTATACAAGAAGTTTATATAAAGATATGAAAATATTTATCCAGCTCAAGAACAAAACCTGAAGTTTTGAGAAAGATAAAGATTGAATTCAATTAATGGAGATATTTTTTAAAAATAATCTTTCCTTTGAAATTCAAATTCTGGGCTAAATAAAGGAGAAATATTTTTCAAATTTCTGTGATATTGCGAGATAAATTAAAAGTGCATGCCAACATATCTTACGCTAAAACTATTGTTGAAACAATATATCAAGAATGCCTCGAAAGTGTGAAATATGAAGTATCACAACTTTTCAGATATCTTTGAGAGCTATTTTGGGATATTATCATTTTATTTTCTTTGTAAACTTTAATTGACAACAGTTTTTTATGAATAATCAGAATGTTTAGTAATTTTAATTCTTGTCTGATCTGATGTAGAGTTAATTTTTTGTAAATATAACACAATTTATGACTAAATTGTGTATTCCATTAAATAATTTTAATATATATCACACTATAATCAGCTATTGAGAAGATGGCAATTAATCTTTTTATAGTATTTAAGAAATGTAGGAATGTAAGTAAACGAGAGTAAGAGTTATTTTATATTTGACATTCGAAACCTAACAATTATACCAGCTAATGAAATGGAATTTTGAAATCCAATTTTTAAAGAAAAGGTTACTTTGTTTAAATTTTTATCAAGTTTGGTCATTAGGCATGATATACTGAATTTAATAATTGTTGCATGAAAAATATTACATTTTAAATGCATATTCCTGTCCCTTAAATTCATACTTAAAACTTCTTTTAATACATTTGAAACATATCACATATTGCCATTCAAATCAACTTATCTGCAAGGAAAAAAAATTGAGACCCCAAACTTTAAACATTATATAATAAATATTTGTTAAGAACTAACCAACCAATTTCAAATGGTGAAGAATATTTTCAAATTTTCTAATCATAAAAAAAAATGTCATTAATTCTTTAAAAAAATAATTTAAATTTATTTCATTCATAATATATTTAGAATAGTTTTGATACATGATATATTTTAAGAAATAACATCTATTTTCGAGTTTTCCTTTTCTGGACGACCATAGACAATTTAAAATATCGATTTAAAATAAATTATTTTAATTGTACCCACATTTTTTTTGTTTCTAAAATACTACATTTTAAGAAAGATTTTTTTGCAAGATATAAATTAATAATAATAAAGTATTTGAGATCTTAAATTAATCAAGATCCGTTTACCATATTAGCCGTTTTATGTAAAAATTCAAATTAACAAATAAATTAGGATGATCGTACAATGGAATTTTCCTTAAAAGATGCTGAAAAAATGAATAAAAAAACAAACGAAAAATCCTTATTTGCTTAAATTTATAAAACTATAATTGTAATGCATTTATTAGATATTATTTCTGTGTTTGCATAAAAAGAGTAATTATTTAAAATTTTCATGTATTTCTTAAGTCTTTATAATGTCAGTGGTATAAACAAGATGTTTCGTATAACGTTCGGGACCTCATTATAAATATCTTATATAAATAAAGGAGGTGAAAATAGTATTTCTATCTTTGCAAAAAATAAGCTCTAATGTTAGCTATACTGAAACGACAACCCAATTTCGGTTCTCGAATTCCTTTATTTACCTCACTGAGTTGCCACTTAGAGTTTTCTAATTGTAAATAATAATATTAATAATAATAACGATTACAATTACAGTAATCGAATCTACACACTCCCAACTTTTGCATTGTTTTATCAAGACAAAACTTACTAAAATTATCAAAGTAGACAAAAAAAAAAAAAGGTTTGGGAGTGAAGAAACCTTAAAGTGATATTACAACCGACACGAAAGGGTATTATTACAGAAATGTAAAGATTAGTACTTAAAGTCTCTAAAACAAAGACTATTAAGTATTTTGAAAAATATAAGAATCTTTGACTCATTACTTTTTGTACAATTGTTGCGCTCGTCACTATCTTCCTGCATTCTTTCAACGCTTCCTCCGGACACGAGAAGCTCGTTTCCTGCTATGGTCATTCATCTTTTCTTAGCCATGAGGGGCCATTCCACCATTTCTACTTGAAGAGTTCTAACCAATTACAGGAACGAGATAGCAAATATGCAGGGTTTAATTCTCCTGGTACATGTCTCTGTGCGTTGATGTCCGTCAACTCTCTTATTTCCTTTACTCTATTCCCGACAAAGGTATTCCAAGGTTCTTGCTTCTTAATCCATGCTAACGCAACCATATAGTCACTCCAAAAGAATTTCCTAATAGGCAATTTCAGAGATTCTTGAATAGATTTATATAACCGAACAGCGATGGCAGCTCCTAATAATTCTGCTTTGGGAATAGTTGGACTGTTCATTGGCATTACTTTGGATTTTGCAGCCACCAAATTTTAAAAAACCTCTCCTTGATTTTCACATCGCAAGAATGCACATCAAGCGTAAGCAAATATTGATGCATCTGAAAATGTGTGTGAAGTTGCATCATCGAATTTTCCCGTAAACATTCTTTGTGGAATAGAGCATTTTTAGATCAGATTTAGATGCCTTGCCAAACTATGATACCTCACCTTAAGATAATCAGGAAGTTCCTCATCCCGACTCAATTTCCTTTTCCAAGCTTCCTGCAGGATTAATTTTGGAACCAGCATTGCAGGGCAAGAAATTCCTATAGG
>JAOUZG010044326.1:0-10513 GCA_026289955.1 Argiope argentata
ATTATTAGGAATCCTATAAACAAATAATATATACATAAAAGATCAAATTCCTACTCAAACAAATCAACAAAGAAATTTTTTATTTTAGTTACTTTTCATTAAATAATTGCAATTAATATAAATATTTTATGAAATTTTTTTTAAATTTTCACTAGAATGGAACTCGTATTCTTCACCTTTCAATGAAAAATATCGAAATCCTCGCATCTTGCCGATTGTGCTACTAAACTGTTGTTTTTAATTTTCATTTCTAATTGCTAAAACTCTATTTAAATGTATTAAAAATTAATTATATTCAATCAATGAGTTAATATTTAAAGAGATTGTATTAACATCAAGTGTCATCCATTACAAGTTTTAAAAAATGAATTTGAACTTGAGTGGATGAATAAAAAGCTTTTTATTAAAGGAGAGGGTGAACTCATTACAACTAGGAAGAAAGGACACAAGAAACTTAAATTACAATATAATTCTGCTAATATATTATTGAAATATATTTTATATAAAGATTGCGTTAGTTTCAGAGTAATATATTGATGAAATGCCTAGCTATTTAGAATATCTGAAGCAATATACCCAAATGGAAGATTTGAATTATATTAAATGAAATTGAACAAAAGTTAAAGCGTCAATTTGAAGCAAGTGCCAAGTTTTCGCAAAGCATTATAAGAAAAACAATCAACGCACCTTTCAAAACTATCGCATCGTTTATATTTTGATCTTATTTGAAATATGTCCAATTTGCAAATGATGCGCCTTCTTACATAAAAGCATGCACAAGTCTACCAATCGCACTGCAAATAATGCGAATTCTAGTATGATAATTTGCGCAAGTCTACTGATCCCATTTTCGAAAATTTTACAAGAGGATTAAAATTGATTTTTCCATACTCAATAAAGAATAATATTTCCAGCATCTTATTAATATGAGATCATTTTACGATTGAAGACAAAATATTCATTATTGATTGCGATTTTGTTTTTAATTTCTAGTGTAAAATTTGAAAATGTTGCTTGTTAGGCAACTGATCTGGAAACACTTTCTACTAACGCACTCGCCGTCTTTAAAAGGTTAGTTTTTTTTAATTATCCAACCTCCATAATATTAAATATTGATAGAAGTAAATCTGAGGGGCTGATCTGGTTATTTTAATTTTCTGATAGTTTCAAAAGCATGTTTATTTATATATTTTCTTAAAATTTTAGGGATTAAATATTTCGATTAATCTTGAAACTCTTAATAGTCCAGCCAATGCATCATACGAATTTAAAATTATCCTTATAAAGGCAACCAATTCTGAATTCGGATGGAAATTGAAATTTTTATAGTTTTTGAAAAACATGCGTTTCGATTTCTAGTTTAGTTTTTACCTTTATTTCATATCCGTGTCAATTAGTTTAAGCAAGCTATTGCCATGTTTTTATAAGCGTTAAAAAATTTTAATGCATTTTATGAAAAAAAGTTCCTAATCCTATAATATGAGGACCGTAACATCTCAAAAAATAAGATTTCTGAATACAATTTTTAATTAGTGAAACTAATTATTCCAAAAGTAAGGAAATATGGATTATATTTTGAATGCTCTAATAGGGGATTTGTGATTGTTTAATATAAATATTGTTGAAAAAATCCGAAATTTCATGGATAATTTCATATTACACACACAGATTTTATTTTTGAATATAATCTTTAATAATAATTAGACACATTCCAAGATTTATTACGCATACAATGCTATAAGCAACGTTCTTTCTTTGGAACAAAGTAAATAAATGCAGGCATTTAAATCAAAATATGCTTCTTCTTGAAAATCTATATTATAGATATATCTATATTATATATTAAAAATTTCAGATTTATCATATTATCCTTATATTAATAAAAAATGTCATTTTTTCAGAAATCTCCATAATCGGATAACTATGATATAAGCTGAAATCTATGAATCACTATATTCCAATACAAAACACAAGACACTATATTCCAATACAAAAATTATAAAATCTACTGTTTCTTTAAATATTTCATGGATTTTTAATCAATCAAACACATTATTGTAAGTGCCATTTCATCTTCTGGCGGCGTATTTTTTTAAATACCTATTTAGATGCGAAGTTAGTAAATAAGTTAAAATATTATCCAATAATGATACCACATTTTACACGACAAGCTGAAATCTATCAATCATTCAAAGACACTATATTCTAATACAAAAATTATAAAATTTCAAAATATTTCATAGATTTTTAATCATTTAATCAAACACATTATTGTAAATGTCATTTAATCCTCTGACGGCGTATTTATTTTGTTTAAAAAAACCCTATTTAGATGCGATTTTCGCAAATAAGTTAAAATATTATCCAAATAAAGCGAAATGATACCACATTTTACACGATAATAATTTGATGTAACAAAAATCTATTATCATAAAAAATAAGCACTCTAAACTGAGAAAAAAATTGCATAATGCTGCTCCACTGAAATCTCAGGCTAAGCGGTTAAAGGGTTAATTAGGTTTATGGAAAAAGTAACCTATTAGAATTAAAAGTATTTAAATGCAAAAAAAAATAGTTTACTAATTTTAAAAGTTAATTTTTCAGATTTAGAATTATACTAGACTGTGACATAAAATAAAGTTTCAATTAGAGGATACAAACTCCGAGATGTGACATACAATCCCATCAAAAGCGTTTCGAATATAGAATCATGGGTATACGCCTTACCCAAAAGCGACTTTAGGGTATTCCACAGCTGGTCCGACGGACATACTTCACCCCTTCCTCTGATAACCCTTTAGTTACCCTATCCTGCAAAGGCAAACCTTCTCCTCTGCTGACCAATGCTCTTCCAACAGGAAAAAAAAAGCACCCTCTCCAAGTAGAGGGGTTATGCACAAAGGGAGCGTGTTATTCCGGGCCGGCCGATTGGTGGGGGGACACGATTTTTTTCGTAATTTTAAATGAGCTTTACATCACTGTAAAGGGGGGAGGGAAAATAAAAATGGACAAATGCCCTAGGTTGGCGGTAGCAAGGGGAGTATCCCCACAGTAAAAATAAGATGGATTTTATTATGTCGAGAGATATTTCGTTAAAGTAGTTTTGCCTTTTGCAGCTGGGTTGGAAGGTTAGTTCCTTAGTGAAATAATAAATTTATTGATAAGTTTCAAAAATAAAAATAATGCCAGTTTTCGAATATTTCAAACAGAATTTTATTTTTAATCAAGTTTAATTTTTTCAAACAGAACATCTTTCAAGAAACGGAACACTGAATTAAATTGCGGAAAAGTTATTCGATGTATTGGTTGTTACAAACTTTTAATTAAAAAAGTTTCATTTTTAACGGTAAAGTTTTCGTATTTTGATAAATAATAAAAGTTTGAACAACTCTGTGACAGCTACGTGGCTTTTGTAAAAATATTGGAGTGTTGAAGTTGGAGTTTCACGTGCAGATTCGAGTTAATTCTCATTTTAATACCACCTACTTAAATTCTAACACCTTCAAATATTCAACTAAATAAGAATTTCATTAAAATTCTAATAATTAAGAATTAAATTAATAACAATTTAAAAGAATTAATCATTCAGATAAAGGAATTATAATATTATTGCTTATAGCATGAATGAAAAGAGTGACTAAGATTAGCTGCATTTATTTTTTTTAAATTATATCACCATTCTTTTATCACAATTAGTTCTTTTTTTTCAATAAGTATGAAAAAAATTAATCCATTGAAATGATTAAGTTTTTTCACATAAACTTTGTATTCAATTCATTAAAATTAAGATCAAGATCAAGATGTTTACCTTGTTTTAATAAATTCTTCTTTGGCTTTATAACATACCATGTGCCAAATACAATGGACGGCTTTCCAGATAATTTTCGGGAAATCCCAAATGAAAGATTTAATTAACAATAAAAAGCAAAAGGATAAAATCAAGTACCACATTTCGCTACAACTGAATAAAAACCTCACTCACCCTTTAGTATTTTCACCTTTTTTATATTCACCGTATGTTTGGCGAAATGTGGCCAAATTTGGCTCCTGCTGCATCAATATCCATTACAATCCCAAATCACATTTCATTTTAAATCGTTTTACACTTTATTTGCAACTATTTTGGTATAAATCTTATTTTTAGAACTATTATCAATCAACTGATTTCGGAATATTCGAAACACTCTCCTCTTAAAACTTCCACACCACACCAGAAATATAGCAGTTAGATTCGACGGATTTAGATAATTTCAGACCCTCAATGGTAAGGCTTCGTTTTTGGGAATTGGAGGATCGAATTATGGATTCGAAACTCGATTCCATCAAGAGTTGTGTAAGAGGATCTGGTGTATGGTAAACTTCGAAGCCAAATCCCCGCCCCCCCCCCTTGTGCCCTCTGCGAATTTCGTGTGGAATTTGAGAGGTGGTACTAACTGAAGTCATATGACTATGAAGTCTTTCGAGTCTTTTAACCACTTAACTGTTTTATTTCCCTCATTATCTACTAAGATGACACCTTCTATTTTAGGAACATTTTCTTATTTTGTTTCTAATGGAAATCCATTGAATACATGACTTATCTATGTATTCGAAGTAACTTTCATATTGAATTATAATCATTATGAATGCTACAGCTTACAGCTATCAAAATTCAATAAATCGATGCACGTACGGCATACGGGCCAAAACGTTTACTCAGGGTTCGGAGTCGCGACCTTACTAACCAATGTAACCCTTATATTACAGGATACAAATCGTATTTAGGAGATGTATAGAAGCTATTGAATGCTATTCATAATCCTCAACAGTAAACAGATGATGTAGCATGAAATAGCTTCACATATTTTTATAACAATAAAAATGTGAAATAAAATAAATGGTCATTCAAAATAGCACTGTTATTTCTATAAAACCGGTTTAGTTTAGTTATATTAAAAGTCACATTGTAAAGCAATATTAGGGCTATTTTAAGCCGGACATCATAATTTTGAACCATGGTCAGGTGAAGAGGACGACACCTGAGCTGGTACCCCACTCTCCACTCCACAACAGCGAGAGGATGTTTGACCTCGATGGATTTAACGTGCAACAGGCCAATTTACACGACGATTCTTTGATTGAATCGGGTCTTGAACCTGAAACCCTGCGGCTCACGAGCCGAAACCTTGCCACCAGGCAACCGCGACTTTTCCTTTAAAATTGGGCATGTTGTTGTTACTTATGGCACTTTCCATGGACGAGTCCCCCGCTGATACAGCAGCAGATTTAAGCTGAAAGGGGCGTTTCTTGTTTTTTGAAGTAGCGCCAACTAGGGCCAAGAGTGCGGCTTTTGCTACGCACTCACCACATTTGCTTGCACAGTCCATTTTTACAGGGGTGCACAGTCGCACATCTCACAGATAGCACACAGAACAGCCATGCCCTAACCGGGACTCTCAGAACATGAGGAAGACGCACTATCTCTGTGCCAGAAAGGCGACTAACTGGATATAAATATAATTAAATGGCGATCCACATAAAATTCTCCAATGTTATCAGGGTTCGAAATCGAAACCTTGCTGGTCAACGTAACATTTACGTTAATATTAACGTAATATATAGGGGATTTAGGAGCTGTACAATGGCCATTGAGAAACATTTATAAGCCTAAACTGTAATTGATGATCTAACATACAGTAAGATCCACATACATTTATAACATGAATATGAAATCAAATGAGCCCACTATCTTACTGACCAAAACCAAGAAAGCCTTTTCATGGTTGTGTTGAATCAATTTTCTATCATTATTACGAAATTAATTTTGGATGGATAACCCTATTCAAATTTATTTTTGAATTAAAAGAAGCGCTACTAGAACGATGACAGAATTTCCGATTTTTTCTAATATTCATCATTATTAATTTGTTAGAGCATAACAAATTGAAACAATAAGATAAGATTGAATGTATATAAAAAAAAACTTTTACCCGCGACTTCGTATGCATGGAAAAGCGCACAACTTAAAAACAATTTATTTACAAGGTGCAACTGATATAAAGCAAAGCAAATCATGTTCGTATTTCTGCAAAATCAAGTCTATTTTATTTATCAATCCAGACTGAGACAACTACAACAGTACACGTAATTTTTTAACTGGTTCAAACTGGTTAATGATTTTAAATTAATTGACAAATAATGACAATAATGAAGTAATAGTTTTCTCACATGATAACTTAAAATTTACTATCATAAATTTCATTTTCTTTCGTTTACTTTTATCTTATTAGTAATTGTTTTACTATTACAATTAACAGAATCAAAAGCATGATAAGTTGATACCTTCTAGTTATAGGATATTATCTCCATAAAATTAAAAATTGCACACAATTTTTGTGGGGTAAAAGCCTTTTTAAAATGTTGATAAAATTCCACTATATAAGATTCTTGAAGTTAACCCTTTAACTGGTCTTTTGATGCTTAATTACATGTTAAATGAACAAATCATTGAAGCTCGATAAATGGCAAATTATCCTTTATATAAATATCATAGTTGGAATGTAGTCATTTTTGTTGACGCATAACTGGATGTATAATGTTTTCTGGTATTTCAGGTTGTTGTGATTACGTCATTTCTATAAATATAGAAATGATTTAAATAAAGTGCATTGGCATCTATATCAAGAATCATCCATTCACCAAAAGGTTTTGACAATTTCCAAACAAATTTCTGATTTTTCTTTGAACTTGGGGGGGGGGGAGATTTCGAAAATTGGATCATATTTCTTCCAACTTTATTGTAATTTTCGGCATCTCGTCGAAATTTATTAATCTCACATCTAAAAATGGGGATGTTAATTTTCCGGCATGGTGGTTAGTTCTCAACACCCTGAAGGGTACAAAAATGATGTGGGATGGTTGACCCCTACAGATGATGGGACGTGCCTTTTAAGCGAGGTGTTAATTGTAATCGGTAATGACCCTTGAGACTAGACAATATCTACCACCAATGCTGTTGTAATATTCTGGCCAATCATTTATTCGTATTCTTTCGGAAAGGATGGAATATTGTTGGACCTTATTGTTTTCAAGAGAAAAAAATTAAACTTTAATAAAACTGAGAAAAAAAACTACTAAACCTTAATTTTTCAACAATTTATTGTTTTTGGTTCTCGTTTAGCAGTATAGTATATTCTTACATCAAACCCAGTGGATTCTTGATAAAGAAGATTCCAATTCAATTAGATTTCCAATTCAATTAGCTAAGCTGAAGAAGGAGAAAAGTTGTAAAAGAAATAAATTCATAAAAAATACAAATTCTATGAATTATAAAACGGGAATAATATTAATTTATTGAAGAAAATTAATCAGATTCCTACCTGATTTCCAATTCAATTAGTTTTAGATATTTAATTAGCGCTTTAACATATGAATTTATTTAACTTTTTAATTCAAAGACACATTCTTTTTGGAAGCAATTATTCTTATTGCTTTAATTTTATTTAATTTTATTTAAAATGAAGCTTTTTTTAAGTGAGTTTTCTATTTTAAATTATTTAATACTTCATTGCATGTTTAAAATAAAAAAAATTCAGTAATTTAATATGTAATTTAATTGTGTGCTAATTTTATAATTTTCGTCCAATTTATCAAAAGGGGCATCAAAAATGGCTTTATCAAATCGCATCATTTGGCATTTTTCTCCGCTAGAAACAATGTTAGACATGAGGATTGTTGTATGAATATACGCAATAGCGAAGAGTATCAGCACTTTTTGAGATAGGAAAGATTATCATTAAAATGTGCTGACACTGAAATGAATTTATATTCCAACGAAACAAAAGAAAAGCTTTCATCATCAATAAGTCACGGATTAGGCTGAAATCGCATTCTAAAGAAGTTGTCCAGATTGGACTCGAACATTTTTAGGAAAGGCTAAGCAATTTTATCTTAAAATGACTGTCATGACAGTGTTGAAAATTGAATCCAACTACAAATTAAATGACAAATGAATCAATTTTTCTTGCCTAGGCTGTATAGTTTCTTGTTAGGTTATTGGAGTCAATAACCTCAAGGTCAATATATATTTATTGGATACATAAGCAATGACACGTAATAACTATTGTTCAGCTTTCTCAAGATAATTCCGGAAGTTGCCCCTAGATGGAGCCACAGAAAACGTGGAACTGCTTTAAAAATGTTTTATTCATTAATTACTTTAGTTTATTTTTAGTTTTAATTAATTCAATAATTCCTTGTGTATTTTTTTTCTTGTGAATCTTCATGTTTTAGTTAGTTACTTTCATTCTTTAAGTTGACTGCGTACTACTCATTGTATATATAAGAGGATGTTGTGAAGTGATTACGTGTCATTCGGGAATAAAGTAAAGTTTTGTTTTGTTTGAGGTAATAATTCTTATGTGTGTTTTCTGGTGGATTTTTTATTTTCTTATATGTCTAGCAATAAAGGGTATACAGTCTGCTCTTTATAGCAGAATCCGTGAGATCATTCTCCAACTATTAAGTATTATAAACTTTCACTTTATATGATTTGGTTGACATTTCAAGGGGTTAAAAACTTTACCATGTATAATGCTTTTAAATTAACCAATATTTTTGATTAAAAATTGTTAAACATATCAAAATTCATAAAATCCTTTTATTATTTAAAATATTTTCGTTTTGCCGTTGTTTTTTCAGTTTAAATCGTTTTTTAATAAAAAAAATTATTAATAAAAAATATCAGATGAACCAAACGATTTTTTAAAAAAATAATCGACAGCTGATATTTATCATAATAACTTATAATTGGTTATAATATTAATACTGCAGCTGTAAATTTTGTTCTCAATTATTGACAGGATTATTTTAATATTCTCTTCGCTTGAGTAACTAACTTTAATTTACTTTTAAGCGTTGTTAAATTAATAATTTAAAACATATAAAAGCTCTGTCAAAAGCGACATTAAAGAAAAAGGTAATTTTTGAAAATAGTAAAATAGTTCAAAATTCGAAAAAGGTAAACTTTTAAGTAAATGAAAATTTAATTCATTTCTAAACATCGAAAAAAATATTCTTTTTTCATATCTTAGTTTTTTCAATTAATGTTTAAATGGAAACCATATACAAATAACCTTATTGAAATATTTATATCATGCCTAAATACGTTACGATAACTATATATAATTTCATTATTTGTCCTTATTTATTGAAATCAAGCTATTCAGTGAAAATAGCTGGGTAAATCTTCTCTAAAAGAATTTCGATCAAAATTTAATAATTTACAAATTTAATGTAAAAATCATTCACCAAATTTCCTCCATTTAGATCAAAGCTTTTTTTGAGTTCACGCTTGTTTACAGACGGGAGGGGGCATAGTTTTATAATATGCTTTTTAAGAAAGAGAGAGATTGCAAAGTAAAAAAGAATTATTGTTCGGACGTTAACTGCACTTAAATAATATCTCACTTTCTTATCGTCTTTTGCTTTTGGGAACAAATTAGATTTTTTTCCCTGTTAGATTAGAGTTACAAATATTTACAAAATTATAAGTACAAGAGACGTTTCAGGAATCAAAAATATTTTAGTATTGTCTGGAATTTTGACCAATTATTGAATGATTACTTATTTCTTGTAGAAACCACAGAAGATCACGAAAAACGAATTCACCTTTTATAGTCCTTTTTTTTATTTCTTTTAAAAATTCCAATTAATATAATCAGCGTCCATTTATTATTTTATTTCCTAATTTTTTTTCTTCTAATTTTTCTTTTAATTTTTCAATAAAAAAACAAAAAGGTTTTTTACCAAAATTATTATTATTATTATTATTATTTTACCACAAGAGAGATTGACAGAAATTTCAAAATATTTTTATTGTTCATGGCTTTTGAGTCAGTTATTCTTATGTCACTTGTCCTGATCTCTCTTATCCATAAATATTGCAATGAGTTTTATCGATATTTCCGGATTAATTTCTGTGATTAATCATTATGATTCTAGATTTATAATTTAATAGTCTTATTACAATGTGGTTTGGTTGGATTTTGCAAGGAGTTTGCTTAGATTTGTATTATAAAATAAAATTTTGCTGATTCTTTTTGTGTATTATTGCGTAATATCTTTGCTTTATTGTTATTAAATTTTATTTTAAAATATTTCAGTTTTCGGGGATTTTCGGTTTACGAGGGGTCAGGCCCCTCACAGAAATATATCCCTTGTTTGAATCCCTGTCTGAGGGTGAGTGACCCTTGAAAAAATAAACCTAATTCATCATTTATTTCTTTTCTATTCTATTTAATTCATTATCGCATTTTAACTATTTAAACATTTATTTCCAATTTGGTTAAATTCATTTGTGTTTTTGATGTAAAATCAAACTGCTTTAAATACAATGTTATCTTTAATTTGTTTTGACACAGGAATTATTTATGATTTTCATAAAGACAGTTTTTTTTTAGGTTGATATTTCCTTACTACGATTAAGTTAATATATCAGAAAGTTAATAGGAATAAGGAATTCACAATCGATATC
>JAOUZG010044335.1:6077-32732 GCA_026289955.1 Argiope argentata
GACATGCGGAATGCGCCGCCCGGGAATCGAACCCGGAGCACAAGAATAGGAATCTTGCATGTTACCACTACGCCAGCGGCTTTTAAACCCATTTTTCTGCCATTGATTTTGAAAAGAAATTCTTTTCCTATTTTTGCAAAAGCGAATTTTTTCTGCCTTCGAAATAAGTGAAGAAACAACCTACATTTGCAACGTGTTGGTCGGGAATCGAACCGGTTCACCACGATGGAAGTCTTCCATATTAATTTTATTCTTAAACAATATATCATTTTTTAAAAATCTTCTTTTTATATAATTTAATATTGTGTTTTAAATTTGGGAAATATTGGGTATAAATAATTTAACAAAATGTTGTTTTTTTGTCTTTTTAAAGTATTATACGTTACTTCTTCTTTTCCTTTTGTATTGATTAATTTCGTGGTTTATTATAAAATATGAAGTTAACGTAAATTTTCAGTACCTGCATTGACCCTGCATAGTGAGGTTTCTTTAATATCCATATAGTAGCCATCTATGTTTATGGAAACTATTACTATACCCTGTGTTATTTGGATATTAAAGAATGGACATGTGTATTAGTATCCATACACATAGTAAGCTAAACTCTACAATTTTTTTTAAAGGTTCAAATGCAGTAATTTGAAAGACTGAACTGAATTTAAAGGCTAATAATAAATAAAAGATTTAGTTATAATAATGTCCTGTTTTAAAGGAAGAGTTACGAAATATGAAAGCAATTTTAAATCTTTTCTCACACATTTTTTGTAATCACATCAATAGGGTTTTTTTTTGTGTGTGAAACCTTTCTGCAAATTTTCTTTGCTAAGCTTGTCACATTTTTTTGAGATCTAAATATTTATCTTTTACATCGACCGTATAACATTTTAGGAATACACTTATATCAAATAAGGATTACAGTGTCGCTTTAGAATGAAAGAAAAGATTGAGCAATCATCATCTGAAAACAATAATATCCGGATGAAAGAAGGTACAGAATTACTCTAAAGGAAAGTAGGCCAATTACTTTTTCGTAAGAAACGACCGACCTTATGATGTTGTTATTGCAGTTTCTTTTACAATGTAATTTCGCCTTATCAGGAAATCACCTAACCCTTAAAAAATCATCTAAAAAAGAGCACCACAATGAAGTATAAAAATCACGTCCCAAAAGAATAAGAGCTAAGCATTTACCCACCTCTCATTTAAAGGAGAAAAAAGATGGAAAAAATGTGAAACATCGGATTTCGTTTATCTGCTTTCATTTCGAGTGTTACAAAAGGAAACATATAAAACTACTTATTTAACTTTCGTATTTTTTAGAACTACAGAAAAACCTCTAATTGCGTCTCTTAATGTAATAACCTCTTTATTTAGATTGCACAGTGTAATAATGCAGACCTCTAGAATTTGACAATAGGATTTCATACTCATTGTAGAATAAATCATTTTGCTCCTGGTTTTCATAATTTTTTATGCATTTCAAAGTTATTTTTTATCTAAATATTTGAAAAACGTTCAATGATAATTATAAGATTTTTTCCCCGTTTATGAAGCATATACAAAGTATATAGTAATCATCAAAATCGTGGTTGATCCGTAGAGAACATTAGCCCCTTGGCGAACTTTTCAAAATCGCCAACTCATGTCTTATCTCCAGGAGGAAGATATTCTCCAACGACTACATTGGATTGCCATATTTGGCGTTAAATATCCTCGGCGAAAAGGGGTTGATGCTCTCTCCTGTCGCACCAAAATCGTCAAATTTGAACACGAGATTTTAACTAATAAAAACATTTCAGATCTCCTTGAGTTCGAAAACCCAATTTTTAGAAAAATCTCTGTCCGTCCGTTCGTCTGCCGTTGACAAAATAACGCAAAAAGACTTTGAGCTAAATAGATGAAATTTGGTGTACAAGCGTGTACCAATTTTGTAGAATTACATCAAATTTTGAGTAAAATTCAGTAAGCTCCGTCTGTCTGACTGTTCGGATACAAATAATTAATTAGTACAAAATGAAGAGAGCTAGATTGATAAAATACAGTACAAAAAGTTAACATCTTTAGCATAGATGTCTAACAAATTGTGATTAAAATCCCTCAAGAATATGACAGTCTGTTGGTCTGTATTTTCAGGAACATATAAATACAATAACTTAAAAATGCAATGACTTCAATATAACAGATATTGTACAAAATGTTTCGTTTTGAAATGAGGTTCTATGTTAAATTTTTGTTTGAATCAGTAAGGAAGAAAGCTACTGAAACAGGAATTAGATATTTTCGTGTATATTTGATAGTATTTCAGAGATTAATCCCCAAAATACTCGCAAAAGATTATTTGACAGATTCGATATATACACTAAATTCATACCAAGTATTAAAGTTTTAAAACTATTGTACATTATTGATATTGTACATTTTGAGTATTTGTACATATTGATTGGTTTCAAAACTATTGTAATTGCAGATAAAACTTACTTTTAAGCATTGGATATGCCATGAAATACACGGTTGATAAAATTTACAAATATCTTTAATGTAATTATTCAAGAAGGCTACAACAATTGTAGTAAAAAATTATATTTTATATAATTTGTTGAATTGTCAATCAGAATAAATCGATATTTTCAATTAATTAGTGATTTCAAATTCGTTTCGGTTACCTGTTACTGTTTATTATTGTTGCTATTCATTCTCATTGACTTTCTTACAGGATATTTCTTAATATTTCTATAAATGCTATCAGATTCTAATATATAAGTGTACTTGTTAAATGCAATGTTATAAACAGTAAAATGCAGACATTGCTTTGGCATTTTCACGCTTTATTAAAAAGGTTTCAACAAAATTATTTTCCAACTTTTTATTCGAAAGAAAACAAATATTTTTACTACATAAATTGTAACGTAATTGCTGTAACATGTTGCAACAATAAATATTTAATTGGAGAGAGTTATATTTTCAATAAAATTATTTTCCAACTTTTTATTGGAAAGAAAACAAAAATTTTTACTTCATAAATTGCAACGTAATTATTGTAACATGTTCAGACAATAAATAATTAATTGGAGAGAGTCATATTTTCAGTAAAATTATTTTCCAACTTTTTATTGGAAAGAAAACAAATATTTTTACTTCGTAAATTGCAACGTAATTATTGTAACAGGTTGAAACAATAAATATTTAATTGGAGAGAGTCATATTTTCAAAATACTTAAGTGAATCGAAACAAATTGGAGTCAAAGACAAATCAAGGTAAATTGGTGTCAAAATGGAGAGTTATTTAGATGGAAAGAAACATATTTTTAAATACTAAAGTGAAAGGAAATGAATCCCGATCAAGAATAAATTGGAATTAAAATTGAAGTCAAAGTGGGGAGTACTTTTGATGGAAAGAAATATATTTTTAAATACTAAAGTGAAAGGAAATGAATCCTGGGGAAGAACAAATTGGAATCAAATTTGGAGTCAAATGGAGAGTTATTTAGATGGAAAGAAACATATTTTTAAATACTAAAGTAAAAGGAAATTAATCCTGATCAAGAACAAATTGGAATCAAAATTGGAGTCAAAATGCAGTGAGAAATATTTTTAAATACTAGTGTAAGAAAAAATGCAACCATATGAAGAAAAATAGGGAAAAAATTTGGGCCAAAATGGAGAGTTATTTAAATGGAAAGAGACATATAAAATTTTAGAGTGAAAAGAAATGCAACCATATCAAGACTAATTGGAATAAAAATTGGGTCAAAATGGAGAATTATTTAAATGGAAAGAGACATATTATAAAATACTAGGGTAAAAAGAAATGCAACCATATCTAGTCAAATTGGGGAAAAAATTGGGTCAAAATGGAGAGTTATTTAAATGGAAGGATACATATTATAAAATATTGGAGTAAAAAGAAATGCAACCATATCAAGAAAAATTTGAATAAAAATTTGGATCAAAATGGTGAGTTATTTAAATGGAAAGAGACAGATTATAAAATACTAGAGTAAAAAGAAATGCAACCATATCAAGACAAATTGGAATAAAAATTGGGTCAAAATGGAAAGTTACTTAAAGTGATCGAGACATATTTTTAAATACTAGAGTAAAAAGAAATACATCCAGATCAAGAAAAAAATTGCAGAAAAAATTTGGGTCAAAATGGAGAGTTATTTAAAGGGAGCGAGACATATTTTTACATACTTGAGTAAAAAGAAATGCATCCAGATAAAAAAATTGAGAAAAAAATTTGGACCAAAATGAAGATTTATTTAAGTAGAGAAATATATATTTTTAAATACTAAATTTAAAAGCAATGCATACAGATTATGACAATTTGGATACAAATTAAACTTATTTATTAAAAATATTTAAATATATATTGACTTCAATATAAAGAATTAAGTGCGCTTGTAGATAGATATGAAGTAAAAGTAAAACCGATATAAGCATTCCTTAACTCATAAAAAATAGCTCATAATAAAACGATTAAGTGATAAAAACTATCAAATTTATAGAAAAAGTTTCAATGAAACCATTCTATAAAATCTTCTGTCTTTAGACTGCAATGTTAGGGAGAAAGTTTGTTTTAAAATATACTATTAAGATTTAAAAGTATCTAGAATATTGCAATAAATCAAAAGATATCACTTTCTTTGTCAAAATTTATTGCATCATCTTCAAAGTAATGTCTTCCGATTACTCTCAATGTTTTATCGCAAAACCCTTTTTTTTTAATCTTAAACTATACATTAATGCTGTTTTAGAGAACTTGACTCGGATTCCATAGTAGATTTCCTTTTGAAGCAGGAAAAAGATTCAAAATGATGATAAGGAAAAGGCAATTTTACCCATAGAAGTCAGAAAAATTCTGACATTGTTAGATCTAGTAAATAATACTTAATATGTAATAGCCATTTTAATTTAATGAAAAACTCATGAATAATACGGCAACAATTCATGCCATTTTTGAAGTTTTCGAACAGTTCAAACTTTTTATTATAAAAAGGTTTATCAACTGACAATAATCGAAGACGTTTTTTTTATTTATTTAATCATCATGCTGATAATAAGACAAAATGAATTATAGGCTAAATCTCGAATCCTCCAGTATGCATACTTTACTTTAAACGCTCCGAACAACAAAAAGATTCTTTATTTTTCTGCATATAAACAGTTATCTTAAGCTGAATTTTGTAACTTTTCAAACATTTTTGCAACAACGATTCTATTGCAGAAACAAATTACAAAATTCTCAATTTTTGAAAACTGAATAAAATAAAAATATTATCTCATTAAAATAACTTAATTCGAAACAATAATAAGAAATCAAATATTGATAATTGTCATATATTTATATCTATGAACGTGTTTTATAAATGTTTGTTCACTATTTTTAGTTTAAATTTATTTCAAATGAGTTATTCCCTATAATTTTCGATTGCCATAATATAATGTACTGGAATTTGGCAAACGTAATTTGTTTTGTAAAAAAAATTCTTTTCTTAAAAGTTAATAGCATTAAATTCTACTTCTTAAAATAACAAACATTTTAAAAGATGTTTTAGATATAAATCTCCCAAGAAATTCGAATGCCTTTATTTTGCGAAATAAATTATAAAGCTACAAGAATTTTCAATCTTAAAATTTGATTTTAAAATTTCCTTTTTAAATATTTCGTTAATAGTGAACATGAATTTTTTATTTCTTAAATAGTTATACTTAGTCATAAGAAAAAGTGTATAATTTATTTTTGTACAAAATTTGATTTCGTTATATTGTACAAATTAAAAATGTCTTGAAATTTCACAGGAAAAAAAATTATAAAATATGTGATGCATTTCTAACTTTACCAAAAAAAAAACTACCAGCTTTTCATCACCAGTTAGTTGAAGGAATAATTTTTTGCTATAAATTTATATAACTATTTTATCTGTAATTAGTTTCTTCAGAAATGTATTTTTCAATTCCTATTGTTAGTTCACACACTTTTTATATATAATTATATATCTTTTTTGAATTTTCTATCGTAAGTAAATTACTTTTTATTCATCGACTCAAATTCAAATACATTTTTTCAAAATTATACTGAATGACACTTGGTTTTAACACAGTTTTACCAAATATTAAATCTTTCATTAATTTTAATTCCTTTTTAATACATTAAATAGAGTTTTAGCAGTTTGTAATGAAAATAGAAATCAAAAGGCAGTAGCTCAATCGTAAAATGGGAGGATTTCAGTATTTTTTTACTTTAAAATGAAGAACGCGAATTCAGTTATTGCAAAAATTAATAATTTTTCGATGAACTATTTATATTAATTGTAATTATTTAATAAAAAGTAACTAAAATAATCTTTTTTGTTGTTGACCTAAGTAGGAAGTGACTTTAATTTTTTTTTAATATTGCTTGTTAAATTTACATTTTGGATAGAAGATTAACTATTAATATTTTAAAAGCTTCGCACAGTTACGTTTATTGCATTTAGTGCCTCCTAAATTCAATACCTTTTTACTTTAAATTAGTTTTTTAATTTTAGCCAAGCATTGTCTTCAATAAAATATTTGCTCCATAACGCAGAAATTCGAATATGATAGCCAAATTTGAAAATCTCTCAGAATTGGCACATACTTCAACTGTTGATTGAATATCTAACCAGTCCCAATTTTCTTTTATCCATTTCCATCACTCCTTTCAAAGAATAAAGCAGAAAAAGAGAGGCTGGTTGCATGAAAAAGATTAGCCTTATTTCACAAAAGGAAATGAAATGAAACTAGTATAGACCGGTTTTGGACAGTTTTTTTCCCATCATGTGTCAAGTTTTTGAAAAGAATATCTGATTACTTCAATGACAGGCATGTAGGAAATTTTCTTTCATAGTGTCAGGCATTCTTTCATTTCTTTGTACTGAAGTAAAAAGACGTTCGTGCTGTTACAAATTTATAAAGTTGCTTCTCAGGGCAGGAAGTCTCCTGGTAAAGAGGTTTTACACATAATATTAACATGAATATTGAGTTAACATGTCCAGCCATTAGGCAATTTGACCATGAATTAGACGACTTAATTAATAAAACAAATATTTCAGAAACTACAAGATTTACAAACAACAAAATTTAATTAGAACTTGGGTTATATCAATTATTGTAGAAGCTTTAAAAAACTATAAAAAGCCATGAGACAGTGCTTATTTCAGTTCAAATAGTAACAATGAGTAAATAAAAAATGAGTAATAGTAAATGAGTTCAAGAGAATAATTTAGTGTGTTCTTTCTGAGTGATTTGTGCCTTTGTAATTGTTTATTACAGATTTTCAGTTTTTGTAGTACTGCTATTTACTTCAAGTCCTATTTCCAACAGCAAATAATATTTTTGTTTAGAATAAAGCATTGCTATTTAAACTAAGCCTACTGATATTTTCACTGTTCACACACGAATTAAAATTCGGATATTTTCCCTCAAATGATCAATTTTCTTTTCATTTCTCCTTTTTAAGAATTTTAAAGTAGGTGATAACGTTGAAAAGCAGATTTTCGGTGAAATGATTTTTTATTTAATATTTGAACAGATTTTTGTTATAAACTATTAGAATTTTATTTTTAAGTCCATTTTTCGAGAAATTACACTAATTTTAATATTTGCATTTGCATACGTTTTAATACTATTTTGTATCTTCAGACGCTATTTTCCTAGATTCTAATCTTTGGCAGAATTTTCCGACATAGCGCTTCATTAATTAAATTCTAATTTATATTTTTCAAAAATTTAGAGTAATTTTTTAATATGCTCTTCAATTCCTTAATTAGTGAAAGGGTAATGTATTAATTTCGAAATAATTTATATTTGTTTTAAGGCTTAAAAATGTGAAAAGGATTGAAAATTAAATGTTATTTATTAATCAAAGTGCAATATTTAAAAAATGGATAGAAGCAAAACTTATTTTAGTTCAGGAACTAGATATTTTTTAGTTCAGGAACTATATTTTTTCACCAAATCATTTGAAACACCTTTAAACTAGAAGAATTCTGCTTCATTCTTTTTAGCCTAGAAAGCAATTTTTTCAGATTTTTAAAACACTTTTTCCAATTAATTGTTATATCTTGGATTCAGAGAAGCTTTTTAAATCTTCTTTAATGCGCATATTCAAAAATGTAAATATTTTTTTAACGTTTTTCTCAGAAACATATTGACATACCTTAATAAAAACATTTAAAAGGTTCATATTTTTTTTATTCCCAACTACTGTATAATCCCTTAAAAATATCCTCTACAAAAATATCAATTTTGCATGAGAGAGTTATTTACACATTAGAGCATATGAGTATAAAAAACAAACTTTGAAACACACAAAATGAAAATAAAAGGCTTTTAATAACATCTAATGTATTAATATAATTTTCATGGGAATATTTTCCTAATAACTAGACGAAAATATTCTTATACTAAATTTAAAAAGAGAAGGGAATACATTATGGAAATCAAATTGATTCCTGATTTCAGCCATCTTTAACCTTCCAATCATCGGCAAACATCAGCGCAGAGGGAAATAATTAATCATTTATGGCAACGAAAGAAGCAATTACGGTTGCAAATGGTGTTTCGCAACCCTCATTTATTCGCTAATTTCCAATTTAATATTTTACGATGAAGCACCATCACTGCCATGAAATGGGTGCTTCGAATTTTGGGAAAAAGAATAAATTTAGTTAGGTATCCAGTTTGTTGATAATTGCAAATTTTAAATCAAGTTCTGTATTAAATTGCTTTACGTTATTCACTCTTTAATTTATTATGGGTTTTTTCAAAGAAGAATATTCTCGTTATTTCTTTTTGAGCCAAACGATATATTTCGTGAAAAATGTTTTTGTTTCTCTAAAGAAGAGAGATTTAATTTCACTTATTTTTTGAGCCATTCACTTATTTTAATATTTTCCTGAAAATAAAAGGAAAATATATTAATGAAAAATACAGTTCAAAGTTATAATTTAGCTAAATGTCTCTAAATCTTTTAAATCGCTCCCCTATTTAGAAGTAAATTGCTCATAATAACAGAAATAAGAGGCTCCGAAAGTTTTTATCATAAAATTTGATTAGTTTAAACGAATAAAATAACTCAAATTTTCTAAATTTTAACCACCGTAAAGAATATTTATAATTCAGGAGATTCGTATAGAGTATATAAGATTATAAAAATCATATTAACTTAAATAATTTGTATTAATTTGGTTTTATTTCTAATATGAAAAGAATAACAATTCTACATTCTTAAATTGTATTACTTAAAGCAAACAAATTTATTTATAAATTTAAACGAATTATTTTATTGCAAACTATTTTATTTTAGAAAGTATGTGATAAAACAGTGGCATTATTAAGAGGTATGGGAAAAATTAGAAAATGTATTAAAAATGGTTTGTTTTCGAAATGAATTATGCTTACTATATCCACTTTAAATAAGAAAATAAAGCCTTTTTCCCAATTATTCTGAGGATTATTTGCACTAACAATTATAAAAATTACTATTTTGCTTAGTGATGATTATCTTTGACTTTTAAGCAACTTTTTTATTTAATCTTTAATTTACTGATTTCAGTAAATAAAATAAAATGTAAATTCGGTAACAACTTCATTATTATGCAATCGAATATAATTTTACAAACAAAATTAAGAACATAATGGTAGTCCCAAAATTAAAGCCAAAATTAACTATGTTCCTCAAAGCTTCAGTAACAATTTTTTCATTCGCCTTTTCCTTTTAAAATAGTCTTTCTGTTGGCATTTTAAACTATATAAACTAAATAATTAAATTAGATACGTTCTTAGTTAGCAAATTAGTTAATTCGATTCTCCATAAGTCGATGAAAAGCAAAAAGAAAACGAAGTAATCAATAAAAAATACTGTTTTATAACAAAAGTAGGAAGATTAAATATACTATCCATTATTTATCAAATATTTTTTTATCACAGTAGTTTTCCAATAAAACATTCTTCATCGTTATTTTTATGATTTTAAAAATAAGATTATTTATGTAAATAAAAACGGAGCTCATGCTATTCACAAGTTAAAATTTTTTTAATCTTCTAAATAACTTCATATTGTATAATAAAGTTCAAAATTTGAAAAATTTTTAGTTTTTAAAAAGTTTTTAAAAAATATTTCCGACGTAAAAATTTTATGGAGCACATTTTTTATAAATTAAAAAAAATTCCAAAATAAAAATAGATTATTTTGCTATTTATGATTTAATTCTACTTGAATTATAATATTTTATACATATAATTTAATCATTTTGTTTATTTGACTTTTAGTTGTCATCTGTTGATGACATTTTGCATCATTCTTTACAAAGGATTGATGGAAACTAGAATGAAAAATCAATTTTTGTTAATTTAAAAAAAGAAGAATTGGGAAAATTTCCAAATTAAATTAATATTTTTTAATTTATATCAAAATAAAGATGCAGATGATAAAAGAATTCACCAATCCAATGAATTAATTTTTTAAACATCATAAACTATTTTTTTTCATAATGTATGTATTTATTTACGAGCTCATTGGCATTTATTCGAATTTATTATAAATTTTATAGAAGTGTTTTGCTGGGAAAAAAACTGGATAGAATCGAAAATGCTTCGTTAAATTATTCTCTTATTTCCAGTCTTTAAAATATTATGGAAACGGTACATAAATCTACTGTAAATAATCTTGATGTATAGAAAAGTATGAAGCTTTATTTACTTCTTACATAACTTTTTTCTGAATCGGTATTAAAAGAAAATAATAATTTTTTTAATATTATATTTTTCGTCTGAATAGCAATTATTAAAATAACATTTTAACATTCCCATCAACTTTAGATAAATTATACTATAAAAGGCTTACATCATTAAAAAATTGTAACTATCCTAAATACCAGGCAATTTTAAAATTGTCTCTGTTGAACTAATAAATTCTATAAAAAAATTGAATTGATTATAAATTCTAGAAGTATAAATTCTAGTATAATTTTTTTCATTTTTTTGACTAGTCAATTGGATTTTAATAAAATTTTCAATAGAAAAAAATTGAATTATTTGAAATAAATCTGCTTAAAAAAAGATAAAATTTTTAACTATTTACGATAATTTATTTTTTGATTTTAAATTATTCTATGAATAATTTAAAAGTTCATATATTTTAAACAACTTTTTCAGTTTTTTTTTTTTGTTAAAATAGAATATTATATCCCTGTTTCATTCATTGCCTTAAATTCATGAAATTTGATAAATTAATTAATATCGCATAATTTAATTAAATATCGTTCAAGCATTTTAGACGATAACTGTTTTAATAATTTTGGACCTTAATTATCAGCTAATCGCTTATAATATTCAAAAAAAATTATACAAATGCAATAACTTGGTTGGAAATTAGATAAATAATATTTTCGGAATGACCTTTTTTCAGTAACAAGCTATAAATTAAGAACCAAAAAATATCAAAATAGTTCCGTGTCAATAGATTAACAAAAGCATGTTTTAAATTATTATATCAAATATTTTATCATATGAGAATATGACATTTGTTTTCATTAAAAAGTTTTCAATAATTGAAGCTCAAAATAGCCTAGGCAATGCATAAAGCATAAATGGCAATATTCATCAACATCTTTTAATCACATATTCTTTTTACCAGCTTTTACTAATATTTCTTTATTATTACGTAAATTTCTTTGACAGTAGTTGCATTTTTAAAAGGCTAACGAAGAACTATAATATCATAACTGTTCTTTATCTCAAAATCGGTAGAACTTCAAAACTTTCTTTTCTAGCTAGAAATTTTTTTTAATGTTAAAAAAATAAAAGTTTTTAAAAAAATCAAATCAAATTTCTTTTTTTCCTTACATTTTTTTGCTCTTTTTTTCATATTTAATAGGCATTGCTTTTTCTTTTAAACATTAAATATTGTCCAAAGTCATTTTTAGTAGAAAATATTCATTCCACTGAAGAAAAAAAAGAAATCATTTGCTCTAAAAAATATTAAAATAAAGAATTAAAGAAATGTAATTATATGTATCTTCGACATAAAATCTATTTAAAAACTTCTTTTAGTTGTTTTTCTTCGTTAAGATAGATTAAAATTAATTAATATGCTACAGAATTCCGATAATTATTCAAATCCATTAAATTGATTAGGAAATCTAATATAATAATTATGGAAAATAGTTTCACACTATTTTCAAAAACAGATTAAAAATAACCAATTTTATTCAACTGAAGTAGAAAGTATAAAAAAAAATAAAATGAAAGCACTTTTTAAACTTTCAATTACACCAAATAAAGTATTTACGGTTAACGTAATATTTTTCTAACGGAGTATTTAAAATCGTTACTTATTCCTGTTTTAACAAAAATATTCCCACTTTGAATATTAAGCTGTAACTGGTATTGGCGTCTCTAGCAGGACAAAGTTTCACTTCTAATATAGGTGCCATTCTACGTCTTCGAGTTCGAAAAATTATTTTCTCTTGTCATCCAGATCGAACAAGCCGAGGTAGGGGGAATGAGGTGGGAGGGGAGCGTTCCTTTCCCCTGAAGCGTCAAAAGGGTTATTTCCTCGTTGGGAATGACATTTACATTAGTAATTATGGATTATTTCAGCCTCAGCAAACTTTTAGTGAACGAGGAATAAGAGATAGTGTCATATTTCTTCCAATATTTGTTCTATTTTCTCAATTCCATATGATTACTATTTTCATTTAACTGAGGAAAAAGCAACAAATTTCGGTTTTGAGATTCGAAAATTCTTCTAATCGTAAATTCTATTTGAAATATGATCTTTTTAGTAATTCTTGGAACTTTGTAATCATCGAGCACGTTCGGCAAAGTTTATTTAATTGATTGATGAACTTATTCATAATTTCAAACATATAATTTCTCAAAAGCTTCTCTTTTTTATATTACTGGTATAGTTTTCATTTCATTGATGAAAACATTTAATATGAATTAATTTTAAAAATAAAATTTTATCTATACACTAAAAAGTAATTTGAATTTTACAACAGTTTCTGCTTTTTCTTATTTATGATTCATAATATGCTTGAAACAATCCTCAAATTTACTTTCAGGTGGCGCTACCAACATGTCAATCAAAATTTAATTTTAGAATTGATTTAAAAAATTATTATTCTCTAAAATGTTAAAGCGATATATTTTGATTCTAAAAGTTTCAGTATATAATAAAGTATGATAAAATACAAGTGCAAAATTCTTTTTTTCTACAAACGGAATAAAGAAAGACGAATAAAATTATACAAAAATAAAAGTGGTTCAGTATAATAATTTTAAATCCATATCTCATATTAAATTCCGGTTGCAACTGGTTTGATCTGCTTCATATTTTTATAGTCTTTTCAATGAAGAAAAATTTCTTTTTTTTTAATGAATGTTGTCTGATTTTTCTTCTTTAGGTCATGACGAATATTGAGAGATGAAGAAAAATGTAACAAAATAAATTTTATTTCAACAAATAAGAATTTTCAAGGCTGATACAAGGAATCTGAAATATGGCACCTGATTGTCCAACTGTAATTTTATCCATTATAATGAAATGTACATTATAATGAAATTATGATGAAATTATGAAATGTGCAGATTACTTACAAGCCATTCCTATATATACACACTGTTTATTCTTTCCTTGCGTCTGATGGTGAGGATTATTCAAAAAGATAAAAATTTATATTTATTATCTTTCTTTCCTTTTTTGTTATTGTAAAAGGATGAAATTTCATTATATGCATATCGCGAAAAGATAGTTTGAAGGTTTTTAAAACTGCAAAAGTACATTTGGTTAGAGAAATTGGTTCAGTTTCTTATTATATTCAAACTAAGCTCTAAAAGATTGCCGACGTTCTGGCTTAGGGGTAACGCGTCTTACTCGTGATCTGGGAGTCCCGGATTCGTGTCCGGATTCGGGCATGGTTGTTCTTCTGTGTTCTGTCTGTAAGGAGCGTGAATTTGTCCCCTTGTGAAAAAAGGTTTTGTAAGCGAATGCGAAGAGTTATTAGCAAAAATCGTACTCTTGGCCCTAGTTGATGCTACTACAAAGAATCAAATTTAATTGGCTTGCATTAATGCATTATACAATTACTGCATTAACATATTATGCAACTGAATTTAATTTGTTTGCGTTATATTATATACATATGTTAACGTTAAGTGATTAATAAATGTCATGTTAACAAATTTAAATAAAATAAAAAAATTATAACAAAATGAAAATTTTCCAACCTATATTTATTGTTTTAAGGAGCAATTCAAAAATAATTTAACATTATTTCCCAAGTGATTTTTTCTTCATATTATTCCAAACGATTTCTTGTTAATAATCTGCTTATAATAACTTTCAAATATATAGGATTTCAATTGTACTAATGAAGAAATATATTTCCTTTTTTATAATTTTCCTATTAAAGATTATTCGAGATTTATAGATTATTTTAATTATTTTTTATATAGGAATAAGTAAAGAGTTTCAGCATAATTTTTTTAATAATAAAAATTAACGAATTTTTTTTAATGTAGCTATTTTTTGGAAGATAAATATTGTCTCCTTGAACTGCTTTTAAAACACAGATATCCTTAATAAATTAAATATATTTTATTTTATTTCACTCCAAGAAGCTCCACTTTCCAAATTCGGAAAAAAATCGTCTTAAAATCAATAATATCTATAATAATGAGTTATAAAGTCTTAAACAGAAAATATCTGAATTTAAAATAGTCAGATTTCTACCATATTAATAAAAGTTGACTTTTCAAACTATTTTTATAAAATTCATATGAAATTTAGTTCATTTTAAAAACATAATATGTAACACAAAACAGGATCAATGGACAGTTCAAGTTCTGAAATAGAAGTATATTAAAAATTAAAAAAGAATTCACATGAGAAAGTTTTCATCATAATAAGCAACGCTGAATGAAAAAAGAGAGAGAGAGATCGTTGAAAGATTTTGTAATAGATCATGTCTTAGTTTTATGCTTTAATTTAATAACTTATTCATGAATTTGATATAAAAAAGATTCCAAAAAATGCTGACTGAGGAAACTTATAACTAAATTTCATGAATATTAGTGAGAAAAAGAAATTGTAATTGAAGGAAAAGTTGTAACAGAATTATGGCTAAAATAGTTTTAAATTCGAATGCTACATAACTAGATCAAATATTAGATTATCTCCAAAAATAGATGCGAATACTAGAATATTAAAATTCGATATTCTGCAAAAGAAAATCGAATAAATATAATATATAGCGCCAATGCAATCCAATAAAGAGCATCATATATCAGTATTATCATAAAGATTACATAACATCGATATGAAAAATTACCATATACGACAAAATACTGTTATGTAATTAGAGGAATATTATTGAAACAGCCTATATCTATTCTATACCATATATCTATGCTATTGTGTAATGAATTAAATATCATATTTTCTAAGAAAGAGCTCATAAATTTTGTCCGATTTTGTATTTTTTATCTCATAAATATAAATTATGATTTTAATATCTTATTTACTTATTAAATTTAAAAAAGCACTCTTAAAAAATGTTTCAAATCAAAATATCGATTCAATTTAAATAAAACGGGCTCTTAAAAGGCAGCCTTTGTGAAAATATGTTTGCAGTTGTTGTTTTCATGTGCCTTTATTAGAAATTATTTCTTAATAATTATGCTATCAACATCTATGTATAATTATCCAACGCTGTCAGTAACGCTGAATTGAGCTAAAAATAAACCCCGCTTATTTAGTCTGCATCATTATCTGAAGCATCAATCACTACTTCTATTTTGTCTTACAAGAGAATTGACCGGATCTATTTTAATATGGAAATTAACAGACTTATTTACGAGGGCCATCCAGAAAGTAGATTACGTTTTCGTCTGTGTCCGCTAGGGGCGGGCCTAGCGCGGCCATCTTGGGGTCAGAGCGTTGCGCAGCTCAGTCGGCATCTAGCCGTGCTAGTGAGAGGTTCGTGCTGTGCTCCGTTCAGATACTGCGACGCTTTGAAATGTCTGCGTTAATTGAAAATCCCGCGAGGTGCGTGCAGTAACGAGGTTTCTGACTGCAAAAAACTGTAAACCGATAGGAATCTATCGGCAGCTTTGTGAAGTGTATGGGGACAACATTATCACTGAAGGTGGAGTGCGTCAGTGGGTCATAAGATTTAAAAATGGCCGAACCAATGTTCACGACGAAGGTCGAAGTGGGAGACCCAGCATAGTGACTGCCGAACTTGTCGAAAAAGTCGATGCTAAAGCCCGTGAAAATCGAAAGTTCACAATAACGGAACTTGCTTTGAGTTTTCCACAAATTTCGCGAAGATTGTTGCACGAAATCATCAGCGAAAAGCTTGGTTACCACAAGTTTTGTGCAAGATGGATTCCAAAAATCTTGACAGAGGACCACAAAAATCAGCGAATGGCTGCAGCGTTGAACTTTTTGGACGCTTACCATAAGGATGGTAACTCTTTACTCGATCGCATCGTTACTGGTGACGAAACATAGGTGAAACACGTGAACTGTGAAACGAAATTGCAATCAATGCAGTGGGGGCACACAAATTCTCCCCAAAAACCCAAGAAATGCATGCAAACAATGTCGGCAAGGAAGATGACGGCGACTGTTTTTGGGACAGAAAAGGTGTGCTTTTGGTGGACTTCCTGGAAAGAGGCACTACAATAAACTCTCAAAGGTGCGCAGCTCGCGGGATTTTCAATTAACGCAGACATTTCAAACCGTCGCAGTATCTGAACGGAGCACAGCACGAACCTCTCACTAGCACGGCTAGATGCCGACTGGGCTGCGCAACGCTCTGACCCCAAGATGGCCGCACTAGCCCCACCCCTAGCGGACATAGAAGAAAACGTAGTCTACTTTCTGGATGGCCCTCGTATATATGGATAGAAATTATTGATAGTGATATGAGGGCATTTTATTTATCTTTTTATTTTGTTTATTGGCAAAGACTAATGAGTTTCTGATCAGAAATTTTTATTATTTTATACTGAGGTTAATTCAGCATATTTTCACTACACCGTATTTTAGAATATTATTGTTTTTTTTTTTTGTTTTTTTATTTTATACAAGGTAATGCATTTTTTGTAGTGAATTGCTATTTGTTTCAGCTCTATTTTAGTGAATAGTTTTAATTTGTGTGTTAGGGAACATTATACAAAAAAAATGATATTCAAACTGCAAAGAAACAAAGATTAAAAAAATGAAAATGCTTTAACAAGAACTAAAGAAAAACTGAAGATAAGTCAACACAAATTTAATTTAAAAAGAGAAATGAAATTTACGATCGCAAATTTCAAGTTATCATGTGAAAACATTATTATTTTAAATCATAATTTGTGTTCATTAATCTAAATAATTTAGTAGTTTAAGCCGTTTCAATAAATAAAAACACGTAAACCTTTTAAAAACGCATTTGTTTTCAAAGATGCATACATAATAATAATGCAGTACTTAAAAATGAAGTGAAAAACATTTATGCGATTAAAAGATTTTGAAGAATATTGCCATTTATAGTTATTGCCTGCTTGATTTACAAGCTTCAATTATTCATTGCCTTCAATTACTCAAAACCCTCTAACGAAAAAAACAGCATGTTCTCACATAATAGCAAGAACCAAAACAACAGGATATAAAGAAAGAGTTCCAAAAGACATTTAATTAGATCTTAGTTATTGTTAACAGCATAGCAACCTTTTAAACATGAACATCTTCTAGATATATAATGTAGTGGCTTTGACATTGAGGTACGCATAGTGTAGAATTATGATTAGACATGAATTATTAATTTTTGAAACTTAATTTAATAAATTAATTCTTCGATAAAAGGTTTCATTTTATTATCAGCTATTATTAATAATCAGATAGAGTTTCTAAATTAGGCAAAAACACAAATTTTATTTTAAAGGTTTTTTTTCACTCTACTCTGTTTCTAATCCTTCGCAATTATAAAATTCGTTTTAAATATAAAAAAATAATATGATGGGTACCTAACAGGTATTATTTAAAGTGTTTGCTTCATTACATAAATAATATAAAAAGTAAATATAACCAGACAGGAACTTTATTATCGGAACCTCATTAAAAAATGATGGAAGAGTTTCAAAAAGAGCAAAAGTGCACAGGACATTAATTAATTCGGAGCAGTTTTTAAACATTATTTAATAAGAGAAGATTTAATGATGTCTAAAAGAGGCTGGAAGGTAACATCATTAAAAGTGACGAATTCGTAACACCGTCGCATCATTGATTATTGGAACTAGTTGATCTTGCTGGATTTAATGGGAGATTATCTATGCAGACGAATATTGGAAAGAGATCGAAGTTAAGTGGGGGGAAAAAATCCAGCAACTTTTTTTAATGAATTTCTATCAAAAAATGAAAAAAATTAAAGAGCACATGTGTGTATTGGCTCTCTATAGGCAAACCATTTGATCTAAAACTATCAAGTTTGACACAAGTATACTTTGGGAGTTTCGAATGTAAACTATTAGGTATTTCTGAAAGAGTTTAATTAATTAAAAATTAGCTAAGAATCTGACTTTTCTGTGCTATTTTTTTAAATATTGACAAATAATAATATCTAAGCTAGCTGGCAGTTTTTTCTCTAAACTTTCATTGTTAAATAATTGGATTATTATTTATTTTGTTATAATGAAATTTGAATTTTTTTATTTATTAATTCATTTGTAATATTTCTTTAATATTTAACAGAGAGATTTCTTATCACATGCCCCTCAACCACAAAAAAATTGTATTCTAAATTCTTATATAATTTTTAATGTTTACAGACTTCAGACTACACAACTGTTTAATTTTTAGTGTACTTTTATTGTTTTTGGATTGGCTATTTATACCTATTAAATATCCAACATGTTTTATAATATTCTTATTGTTTCCTTTATAAATTTTTATGAGCTCATTTTATAATACAAACATAAGTTCTTCAACACTTTATGTTTTATTTATCTAATAAATATTTATTGTATTTTCCAATTCACTTTGAAGTGACACCTAATTTTCGAGGCAGTATAAAACAATACATGAGGCATATATTGATAACATAAAAGATATTCATTTTTATATATTAATATTTATGATAAGTATTACAAACTCCAACGATTGGTACTCCTCTTGCTGAATTTTTAGAAATAGGAGAAGAAAGTTCTATTAAAATTTCCTACGATCCAGCCATGTCAAATTGGAAGCTAAATTGCATGAATAAAGTTAGAATTGTATCTATGCGCATAAATTTTATTCTTTTTTACTTTTCCTATATGAAAATCAAATCAAAAGTCAAGACATGTAGAAAGCTAAGAAAGGATGGTGGTGTTTCTCCTTTCTATACATGTGGATATCTGCGAGGAATTGATAGAAACTTGGGTTCGAGTATTTTTACATGCAAGACTTTATTTGAGCCGAAAGATGAAATAGTTTTAATTTTTCTATTTTTCTACAACTCATACCCTGAGTGTTTTTAGTAAGAAGATATCATCTTCTTAGCAATACCCAGTAAAAAAATTACAAAAACAGGTGATACATTGCCAATTTATTGCCTACGCCCTTTGAGGCTTCAAAAACCTCAAACCAAAATAACATCAAGTTCTCACAAGATAATAAGAATATATAAATTATATTTAATAAAGTAATATATAGTAAGTATATAATTGAAAATATTTAATATTGTGGCAATAAATGTGTGTATTAATACAGTTATGAAATATTACTTTAAAATAAACAAAACATTTTGAAATATTTATTAAAATAAGAGAAAAAATATGTATCCCTAAATAAGCATCTTTTTTATTTTTCTAATTTGGTAAGGAAACATATACTTCAATCATTTCAGATTTTATGAAAAAAATTAAAGTGTTAAAAAATTCCCCCTTCCCCGATTAATTTTCGTTTTGAAATCTACACAAAATATCAAAAAAAAATCCTGAGTGAGTGCAAACGACCTCAAATTTGATATCTAGTAGAACTCAATAATATAGTTAAAAAAGATTAATACCGGAAAACTATTACAAAATATTGGGGAGAAAAACAATCTCAAAATCCCTACCTTCGAAACATTATCAAATATTGGCGTAGCAGGACTTTGGTGTTCAGTGGTTAACCTTTGACGTGACTTTAACAACTTTATTGAATTTACTATGTGCCCATTGCAAAGTTTTGCTACAATAAGATAAAAAAAAATTCCATTTATAAAATGTTACATTATCATATATAGAAAAACTCGTTTTTGCATTAACATTACATGCTAATTAGTACTATGGATATATTCAATTATTTTATTTATTTATGAAATATGATTTAAAATGTTTGATTGGATTTTATACCATGCATTAAAAGGTTTTATAAAGCATAGGAAAAAATAGCTTCCGAGATTTTCAAAAATTATTTACTAGCCACAATTTAACTATTCCGAAAAATACAATATTTTTTTTAAAAAAATTTGCAATTGACGATATTATTTTTATTAAAGAATTAAAATTGACGAGGCGTTGATTTGAGGCGCTAAAATATTTATATTAAAATATTTCTTACGAGAAAAAAATTATATATTTTTAAATATATAAGGTTTTTGACAATGTGCAAAAAAAAGCATTTTTAAATATGTTAGTCTGACACATTTTGAAATTTCTTTAAGATATATTTATGCATTCTTGCATATAACATTTATACCTCGTAGCCCCAATAGATGATCAAATATATCTATAACCTATAATTTTGCAAGAGCTTTAGTTTAGATAATAAATAAGCAAAAAGTGCAATAAAATGTCAATAATAATAAAAAAACTAAAAAACAATAATAAAAAACTGTAATATTAATAATAATAGATTCCAAAAGATTCTCTGTGTGCGTGGCGGCTGGTGCTCGTAAAATCTGTTCGTGATTGCAAAGTCTTCCACTGGGAGTAATACCACTTGGGGTACTGGGTCAGAGGTGATCGTTCTCTGTTCCAGGTCTAAATTACGATCTGAGATGTATAAATGTATTTGCATGAATGTAGTCCGCCTCCTAAAAAGGGTTGTGATGTGTTGGTAGCTAAGTAGTACTCTTGGACCTAGATGGAGCTACTTGTAAAAACAAAGAGAAGCATTTCTTATGCTTAAAATATGCTGATCGTATCAGCGGAGGCTTGTCCACGGCAAGTGCTATTAGTCACAACACACAACTATAACATTATTAATATAATGTTATAAAAATAGTATCAATAAAGGCTATAACATTGTTATAAACAATAATATCGATGTGTAATTAAATACATGTTGTTTTTACTTATGGCACTTAACCTAGCTAGCTTGTACCAAGATTTTTTTTACCTTTCCTTACGGGGTGGTACAACTGTTGTACCAGCAACGAGTTTGAATTTCCTTCCCCCACTTGAACTTCCCGGCGGACCGTAATTACCTCATAAAACTCCCTTCCCTTTTGTGCTGTACCCCCTTAGGGTCAGGAGATTTCGTCCAGCTGTAGTTATAATCACTATTGGCGCGAGTGAGTTATGTGAACCCTGCTTTGGCAACATTTTTTTTAAGTAACACTCCTAAGAGATCTCGAATGAGTCTGCATAATTTCATTTATTAGTAGTATTCGATTGAAAATATTATTCTTTTCCCCCGTTGCTTAATTTTTTAACATTTTAAATAATTAATTCTTTAACTTAATAAAATTTTATAATTTTGCAACAATTGCGTTTATAATTTAATTCGAATGATAAATTTTTGAATCAAGAATTACTTGAAATTTCATTTCTGATAGAAGGGTTTAGTGAAGATTATTGGCGTTCTAGATAAATTGTTACATCTTTGATCCCAATTCGTCACAGTCCAGGAAAAATAAATTGAACCTTGGATTGGGGGGGGGGTTCGCCCTGTCATTATATTTTACATTGAAAAGTGACAAAACACTGTTATGTCTTCAAGCCTGCTTCCTCCTCTATGATTGGAACCTTGGGCATATATACTTCCCAGTCATTAACGTACAGTTTTGACGCAATATTAAAAAAATGACAACTTACAATTTCTTAGTTTTAAAATTTAATGTTTGAACGATATATTCATACTAAAAATAAATGTGAGTTTTGATTTTTATGCAAGTTGTGAGTTTCATCATTATTTTTCATGATTTATGAAAACGGCTGCTTTTATTATCTATAATTAAACATTCATTAAAATTTATAATTCTAATTTTAAAGTATTGGAAGAAGCTTTCAAAATCTATCAAAAATAATGATTAGTAGCTTTTTAGTATATTAAATAATAATTATATATTATATATTAAATTATATATTAAATAATAATTAGTAGCTTTTTAGGCATTTCAAAATCAGAAGAGAAATATTAAAATCTTTATTCCTTTATTTTAATTCATTGAAAAGTTACTAGACATTTAAAATTTTCCAGAAATATTTGTACTGAAAAAAAATAAAATGACTACGTAAAAAAGGCAGGAATTCTAGATTTAATTTAAAGCATTTCTGAAAGATAATCTAAATAATGTACTTGCAAAAATATTTATAATTAATAACAAATTCTGATCATTTAGAATGCTAGCTTTATTTATTAAAGATTTTTTAAAAGTTTTTTTTGATAACTATTTCTTAATATAATTTTACAGCAATGAAATCTTATACATCAAATTCTGAATAAAACATATATAATCTTACTTTGTTTAAATTAACTGTCTTTAATCTGGCGATTATCTACAAATTAATAAATTTTTATGTAGAAAAAAAATTTCGTTATAAATTGGTTATTAATCGTTTAGAAAATAGAGCGCCATTTTCAGAATTATTACAATGTTATGAGTAATTGAAATTTTCGGAAAAAAATCACTATAAATTATAAGAATCGGCAATAGAACAAAGAAATGTTAATAGTGATTTATATTAAAAACTGATCGAAATATGTTAGGAATAAAAATTGTATTCGATGTTATGAGATCAATACATTAATATTAAAAAATTCAAATCTATAAAATAGCAGATAATCAACTGCTATTTTGCAGATGCATTTAATTTACAAAACATCCAAGGATTGTTATCCGTGTTTTGAGCAAATAAATAAAAATATTTTTCAAAAAATCTAGTACGATATTTATACATGATTTATAAATCGTTACATTTAATAAAGATAAGTGAGTTAGAAGAAAAAACAAATTAAAGTGCACAGTGATGTGCTCAAGCTTTATAGGAAGTAAATTGACAGCTTCAGTAAGGCTTGAGAAATTTATTTAATAACAAAAATGATTGAAAAATTGACAACAATTTGTTTAATGTGCTAAATAACTGTACTGCAGTTATCGTATTTACAGGTTATTTAATATCATAAAACTTAATTCATTACTATTTCACGTGGAAATTAGTAAACAAACGTTTCAGAAGAAGAAAAAAAATTGCGATATAAAGCTATTTCTAGGGGACAGACGCAGTAAAACCGCAAAAAAGCAACCTGGTTAAAACGGAGAGGGCAGATGACCAATTAACACAACGGGAGCTCGAAATTGAAGTGCTAAAAAAGGGGGAAAGAATCTGTTATTTTTCTTCACTGAATGCCCGCATTCAAAGGAACTTTTTCGAGTTTGGGTTCCCGCAACCTAAAGGTTAACATTCACAGGCCCCCCTCTGATACAGCAGCAGATTTAAGCCGAAAGGAGCGTCTCTTCCCTTTTTTTGGAAGTAGCGCCAAGTAGGGTCAAGAGTACGACTTAGCTACACACTCACCACATTTGCTTGCACAGCCCCTGTTTATAGGGGAGCATAGGCACACATCTCGTAGATAGCACATAGAAGAACAACCATACCCAAACCGGGACTCGAACCCGGTACTCCCAGAACACGAGAAAGACGCCTACCTCTGAGCCAGAAAGCCGGCAATTAAATACTTTTTCGTACAAATAATCAAATAAGAAGTATTTCGTGCATACATACATACTTATCTCATTTACGCACATTTAGTAGGTACATACATAATGTTCTTATACCTCATTACATAGTTCGTACATAATGAAGTATAAGTACATTTATTAGTTTATTAATAGTGCGCCAAATGTAGCAGTTTTAGCCTCAAGTTCAGATATGAACATGAGCTTTAAGTTTAATCACTTAATTTAAGAAAGATAAAGATACAGATTTAGATTTTCATTTTTTGATATTGTATACATAAAAAAAGCTTCTCATATATACCTTGTGCCATTAATTTTTAAACGGTTTTTTAAAAAATATCGTTTCTACCTTAGATTTTACGATTTCAGCGCAGTAGTCTTGATTAACCAACGTCTAAAAGCAACGTCTAAATTCTTCATTTAGGTAAACTTAGAAAATAGAATAATTTTTCTTTTCTGTATTTTCATAAGACATTTTTCTCATAAGTTTGAAAACAAGAATTCGAACTTGGTTTTTAATAAAGGTAAATATTTTTTCCACTCTTAAAGTAAATTTTAAAATTATGTCAAAATATTTATCTCTTGAAATTCTTCTTATACTGCTAACATAAAAATAAAACTTTTTTTTTCTAATGCCCATGAGAAAAATCATCGAATAGTTTTTTTCATTCTATTTTATTTTCTACGTTTTTTTCTTTTGCATCTCATCGTGTATAAAGAAGTTGGGAAGTTTTTAAAATAATATCACTTTCCGGAACTAATTTTGTTTATCAAAGAATTAAGATTCTAAATTCTTAGATTTTTTTATTGAAACTTTTTACGCTAAACTAAAAGTTTGATTAAAGTTGTTCTTAACATAATTTTAGAGAAAAAAGTCTTAAAGATAGGAGAATAAGAATTTTTATGGCGTTACTTCATTTCATTTCTTTTTACATCTATTTGAAGATGTAACAGGAAAAAAAGTTTGGTAAAGTTTGGCAAGAATGTTAAAAAATTCACTTCTTTAATTAAAAAAATGAAAACTTCTAATCTGGGCAACCATCTCTACTTATAATAAAACATACTGTGTGTTTATGCATGAGTGTGTCACCTGTGTGTGCTTTGAAGTTAATATTTGTATGACCTCATGTAAAGTATATATGACTTAATTTGGTATATATATAATTTGAAGGATATAACTGTGCAACTCAAAACATTTTTTTTTATTTCACTTAGAATATTGAATAATTAAAGAATAAAATTGATTTAAAGCGAAATTATTTCTTTTTATTTCTTTTATCTTTATCCATAATAAATAAAACCATAATTCAATAAAATGCCATCCCAAGTTTAAGAAATAGTATACCAAAAACTCATTTCGTTTAAAATACACGAATCGGAATTCTTAATGTTGCCAACTGATATAAGTTGCCAAACGCCTTCTAATTTTAGTCGCATTCTTTATTTAATACCGCTTCATCTTAACAAATATTTTAGCATCCATCTTGAGTTCGGTAATGGTGCTTTGCCAAATGTTGGCTATATAAAAGATTAAGAGTAATTCAAGAAGATCGAATTCCTATATACAGCCAATTCCACTTGGAATGCCTATAGTCAAAATTACAAAGAGCAAAAGCATTTACTAACTCAAATAAAGTTAAAGGTGCTGTGTTCCCTTTTAATAACAGTTTTATTTCCATGCAAACCATTTGGCCTCGTGAAGCATTTAACTTAACCATAGTAGCTAAAACCTCTATAGAAATAAATAAAAAATAACACTAAGAAGAAAGTTTTTTTTTTCTAAAAAAGAGAATGAAAACATTGAATTCCTTCTGCTATTTCGAAAGAAAAAAAAGGAAAATGTAAATAAAAGCAGGAACAATTCCAGTATTTTTTGAATTCTTGGCTTCCGAACGTTTTAGAACGAAAACTAAAAACCTAATAGTTTTCGTTTATTTCTTTTAAAAACATATTGATCTTGCTACAATAGAAAAAAACTACTTTAATGCAAAGAGTAAAGACCAAACAAATGTTGTTGTAAAAAGAATAAAGGAAGTTTACATAAAATAAAGATTTTTGGTGAGCCATCGAAAGCTTTGGAAATGATACTGTGACATTCTTTTGAATAAAAAATGACTAGATTTGATGGAATTGGCCTGAATGTAAATGCTTGGGTGAATTGAGAAGACAATTATGCTGAGATTTGGAATAGCCACAATTTATCACCGTTTCTTTCATTCTAAAATGGTAGAAACTTTCACAGAAACAGATTTCACTATCAATCAACAAAAGAAAACCGTTTTATAAAACTTTTATTCTTTTCATAGAAAGAGATTTGACTTTTTTATATATGTTTCGGATTTTTTGAAGGTAAATTAAATCAATGAGAATAATACTTCCTAAAAAGTTCTCGAATACCCTCTAAATATAAAATTCTATACACTTAGACTCATACCATTAACAAAAAATATTTACTATAGATCTATTAGAGTGGTATAGGTACTTTTCCAGTAGCCGGGCGCAATTGTGAACCAAGTGAGATTCGGGTTTCCAAGTGAAGCGAATGATAAAACAACGAAATCTTACATTATTTGACGTATTTTCATTAAATTTAATTTGGCTGAATTCTACATTATTTGGTGATTTTTCGCTTGCGCCCGCCTAACGGAAGACTGTCTTGCTATATTTGGTAATTAATTGCTGGAACTCCTTAATACACTGGAACCAGAAA
>JAOUZG010044335.1:37732-50877 GCA_026289955.1 Argiope argentata
GCCAGCTTGGTTTGTTTGGTGAAAGGAATAGTCTAGTAGCCTCTGGATAGCGCGTGATGTTTTGAGAAGTTTCGGGGCACGTGCTTCCTCGGCTATATAGATTTAGTTTTTTTCCCTCTCGGAAGAGAAGCGTCTCGCTGGACCTGCAGATTAGTCAGCTGTGTTTGCGTTTGCTGTTAACGTTGTACTATTGAGCTCGCTGTGATTTACTGTTTACTGTGCTATACGATAGCTGTTTTTCAGTATGTGTTTATTTTGCGTAAGGCTTGCATTTACGCTGTAAGTGACTGTTGACTGCTGGATTGTTTTTATCTAAAGATTTGCTTTATCAAGTCATTCTGAAAATAACTGTAAATAGCTGTAAATAAATTTGTTTGTGACTCAAATAAAGGCCATTCCATCCGAACCCTCTACGCTAAAAGCGTAACAATATTTATATTTTTACAGCATGTAGACATTAACAGACGAATTGATATACGTAACTAATAATGTTGGAAAAACAATAAAGGCTTTTTACAATTTTTTTAACGAATATGAAATTTTTTTTTCAAAGACTGAAGATGTTGGCATTTTGTAAAAAATTCTTTAAATAAACTTTTAATAAAATATGTGCAAATATTTTGGTACCGTAAAAAATCTAAATATTTCTATTAAATGAAACAGTTTCTTTCAAGTACATATATACTTTGATATAAAGTAGAAAATATTTATTTAAAATTTAAATGAATAAATAAGCTAAATAAGTTATTTTAACAATTGCAAATATTACGGTTTGCTTGAGTAAATCATTATCAGTAAGAAGTTGAATTCGTATTAAATAAATATTCGCTGAATACGTAGTATCTCTGACAGAAGTTTAAATATAATCTTTGCAGGATATTATCAAGTTAAAATATAAGTTCTATTAAAATGTTTAAGACAATTTAGTAGAAATTGGGAGAGTTTTCTTAAAATGATGTATCAATAAAAAATTATATGAAACATTGGAATACGATTTTTTTTTAACTATGACGAAAATTTGTATACATTTTCTTAATTCAATAAAAGCTACACACGAAATGAAAAATCCTAAATGCTCGCTTAACGAAGTTATAGTGAACTCCAGAGACGCCTGGTTATCGGCGGCATGCCTCTCCTTATTTGAAATGAGATTCATTTAATACGAGAGGCGCGTGTTTCGTTCATTGGAAACGCTCGCCTAAATAGATTCTCTGAGAGCACTTAAAGTATGCCCGTGCAATCGTTTAATAGAATTTTCAATTATATTTTATATAATATAAAATAATTTATGTCTCGTTTGTATTATATATCATATAAAATTATTTATATAAGCCTCTTTTGTGTCATATATCCCATGAAATCATTTATATAAGTCTCCTTTGTGTTGTATATCACATAAAATCATTTATATAAGTCTCCTTTGTGTCATATATCATATAAAATCATTTATATGAGTCTCTTTTGTGTCATATATCACTTAAAATCCTTTATATGTCTCCTTTGAATCATACATTATATAAATCATTTATATGTCTCCTTTGTGTCATACATTATATAAATCATTTATATGTCTCCTTTGTGTTATATATCATATAAAATCATTTATATAAATCTCCTTTGTGATATATATCAGATAAAATCATTTATATAGCTCCTTTGCGTCATTTATCATATAAAATCCTTTATATAATATGTAATCTGATTTATTTACATTTATATCATATTTTATTTCATATATATTTACATGTACTATATGAGAATCTGATTTCAAACATTGTTTTAGAATTGTTTGAATGATAACCGTTCGAACGTCTAAAAGAAAGATAATTATTCCATCAGAATTTAAACTAACAAATTTCATCGGTTCCGAACAAATAAAGAAATAGAAATTGAAAATTCTCCGCTAGATACAAATATCGAAAATATGTGCTTTGACGTCATATTAGCAGCATCTTAACAGGGAATATTTTACATTTTATAAGTACGTCTTTTGATCTAACGCAAAATGTCTGGGAAAAGTGTACCGCAAAATGCTAATCGCTTGATATTTCTAAAAGAGCCAGCTGATCAGTATATTGTCTCGACATTCTATTTTATAGAAGGTAAAATATGCGGAAAATATATTGCTCACTTTACTATAGAGCCGGTAACATGTGCACATTAGCATTTTTTTTTCTTTTCATTTTTGGGAGCACGGAAATTCAGATGAAATATCAAGAGTCGTTGTCATTTCTATGAGGAAACTTCGGACTCGAGTAAATATGAATAAATAAAAAAATATATGTCTTTTCTGAAAAGTTGTCTCTTCTTATCAATATTATTATGCAGTTTTCTTTTGTTTTTGATAATGGAACGAACGAAAATAAAATGTTGAAAATGGTATTCAAAGCTTGAAAAGAATTAACTGAATATTACACCAATTGTATTCCCATTAGTTTCTTGTACAGTTAAAAGTAATACATTTTAATTGAAAAATCTTTCTTTAGAAAAAATAAAACTGGACTGAAATGTTTTACAATGAAATACAGTTTTCAACATGAGTAAGTAGAAATTGAAACACTGATCTTATATCTGTATAATATTCTAAAATACGTTTAATGATCATGATTAAGATGCAAAAAGATTTTCAAAAAATTCTGTGACTTTAAGACTTATTTAAACAAGGCTGTACATTCTAATGTATTGTCAAAAGTTATGATGAAAATTTTGCTGTTACATGTTATAAAGAGTAAAGGAATGTAATTTGTGAAAAAAAAAAGACTATTTGAACAGATTAAGTGTGAAGGAACATAATTAGTGAAGAAGAAGACTATTTGAACAGAGAAAGTACAAAGGAACGTAATTAGTGAGGAAGAAGACTATTTGAACAGAGAAGGTGTAAAGGAACATAATAAGTGAAAAAGAAGACTATTTAAACAGAGAAAGTGTAAAGGAACGTAACTAGTGAGAAAGAAGACCATTTAAATGGATTTTCAAGAAAGGATACTTATTACATTTTCATATTCGAAGTATTGAGAAAGTACTGTAATAGTGAAAATTCAAGATTTTAAAGATTCTCCATGCTTGTTGGGTCAGGTTGGAACAAGTTGAGTCAGAAAACCACGTTTGGAAAATATCTGTCTGTTTGTCTCAGACAAAGCTAACTCAAAAACTCATCGATATAGACAGATGAAATTTGGTACACGGTTTTTAAATTAAACTTTCATGTTCCCTTCAAATTTTGAAGTCTGTATGGCGAACTGTTCGAATACTAGTTAGCACTATAACTACAAAACGTAGAGAGTTAGGTGAATAAAATTCGATACACAGGATTAACATCTATAGTATAAACTCCTATCCGATTTGGAATAAAATACAACTGGGGATTGCAGGTATTTTGGTCTGTACTTTTAGAAACATGCAATCACAATAAAAATTTTAAATATATCAAATTTGGCATTGTGACTGCAAAAGTAGTTTTACCCTAAATTTTTATTTCATTAGTTTGAAAAAATCGCGTCTAAATACAAATTTTATTTTCGCATTCTATTAACAGCATTAAAAGGTTTAATCGCCAAATAACTCGCCAAGGATGACATGATAGTAAATAAAAATGTCATATTCAAGTCCAAAGTTAATATTTCGTAACTATTGTAGAAATTCTGTGCAAGACGTTCACTTAGATAATTCCTTTAATAGACAGTGTAAATTTAGGGAGAACATTCCAATTAGTTATTATATTTTTTATTCAAATAAGAAAAGAAAATGCATCATGCGAAGAAAAGTAAGATGTATTATAAATGTAAGCGATATAAAAGAAAGTATGCAATATTCCAAGCAGAAACTTTGTGTAATGCATAACAAATTCTGTACTTATTTTTTAAAGTATTATATTTTAAAGTATTTACATTTTTATATGCATATTTTATAAAGTGAATATTTTAATGTACAGAAGAGTTTATTTAAATCTATTTGCAGTCTTATATTTTTTAGCTTTTTTAAAAACTCTATTGAAAATTACAGCATTATTAAAAACGAAGTTCTAGATTTTCTAATTCGAGTTGAAACATATAATCTCTATAAAAAGGAAATAAGGATTATAGTGAAATCTGCTATGCATATTTCAATGTATAATGTCCTAAAATCATTTCTTGAACGGTCAAGCACCACGTGCTCGTGCAAGTTAAATTATATTTTTATTCGTTTTAATCGTTTCACTGAATGAGTTCACTTTAGTATTGAAAATGGTCCAAAAGACTTTGTCTAGCATTGATTTTTAAAAAAAAAATATCACATTTTCTATTCATTTCATTTCATATAATCACGTGCTCAAAATGACATTTTTCTAGGTTTTATTTGTTTTAGTAATTAAATTTTTTTTTTATCAGAGCTTTTTTAAAGGCAAAAAGTGGCACGTTATTAAAAGCTGATTTTTTTTGAGATGCTCGAGCAGATAATAAAATTTAAATTTTTCGCCAATGGATTTTTTGTTGGCCCCAAAAACATCATCCGCAAAACAGCACCATGTTCGGACATAATAAAAAAAAATCCCTCGTACTACAAATTTTTCCCAGTCACTACAATTATATGTATTTTTTGTCTTAACCAAAAATTCATTAAAAATTTAAGAAATAGGATACATTCGGCTCCCTTGGCTTATCGCTTTTAATTATATATTTTTTTAAATATACAACAATATTACATTTTATATATTTTTTAAAAATGTTGTTTGATAGCCAACCTAATAAATTTAGGAAATAAAATAATTGTGTGTGTGTTAATGTAATGTTTAATTATTCAAAATAAATTCTGTATTTAGTTTTTATAATAAAAACAAATACATTTTTTTATGTAAATATTAATTAAAATATATAGATTTTATTGTGCAGAAGAGTCAATATAAAAAATATTACTTTCTTTTTGTAAAGATACATTATTAAAAACTTGCACTACAAACTTTTGTCATTGCTCTGCAAATGATATTGCATTTCCCTTGTCCTAGATGGAAACTCATTAAGAATTAAAAGTTTTTTTCAGTCAACTTCTTACCATGACAGCTTGCCTGTATAAGATATTACATTGAAAGTGAAAACATTTGTAATTATTTTTCTTTCGTTGTATCTTATTAAGTAGAAAAGACACAAATGATAAAAGTTTTTATAATCTAGTGCCTAAATTGATTTTTTTAATCATTATCAAAGCAAACAAAAATATTTCAATCGAAAAATTATTTAAAAAAATATTAGAATTGTAGATAATTTAGGATTGTGAAAATTATATTTGAAGAAAACAATAAATATTTTCTTTAAATATAATTTTGTTATATTTTTCTTTAATCTTTGAATATGATTTTACTTTTTCATATAAAATTCTTTTATCTCTATTTCGAAATGATCGCTGTTTACACATTTTTGTTTAAAAAATTAGATATATTTTTTATTAATTTTTTAAAAAATTATTTATTTACTTTTTAAAAAATTCAAATGAATACGTCTTATTACAATTATTTTTATTTCCTATCTATAATATACGAAGTTGCTTCACAACTCATGGAAATGAAATTTTCTTACCAAAATATTCAATATATTTAAAAACCCTTCTTAAAAACCTCCAAAAAATTTGATTATTTATATTCTGTCTTTATGTATTCTCGTTTATTTCATTCTAAAAAATTTATATTGATGGAAAATATAAAATTGTATACCATGTTTTTTCAGCTTAAGAAATTGATTTGAAGGTTATTTTTCCAGTGAGACGAAACTAAACTATCAAAATGAAGTAACAGTTTTTGAAGCAAAATAGTAAAAATTGTGGTTCAAAACTTATTTTTATAATACTTACCAGAAAAAGCTTAAGAATGGCTGTAGTTAAATTCCTAAGATGAAAATTTTTAGTGCAACCCAGACTTTCCCAATTTTTTTTCAAAAATTTATCGAAATCTTAAAAAGAAATGAAAAGTTTTCAAGAAATGGAGTTTACATACTTATAAAGAGGAATAACCGAAAAGTAAAAAAGGCATTTAAATAAATTTGAAATAAATTTTTTCTCAAGAAAATAGACATAAAATTGAAATGCATTCATATAGTATTTTCATAAAAAGTTTAGAATGAAAATTCGTTAGTTTGATGTATTAGTAATTTCAAGAAATAAATAATCAAAATTATTATTATCATGTAAAAACTGGATGTTGTTTTTGGAATGAAATTTTGGGGCGTCAGCAAAAATTCATAGGCGAAAAATAAAACTTTTATTATCTGCACGAGCACGTCAAAAATCAGCTTTTAATAACGCGTTACCATAAAATTATAAATGCTCAGATTTAAAAAAATAAGTTAATGACTACAACAAATAAAACCTTGAAAAATGTCATTTTCAGCACATGAAAATCTATATTAATAAAAATGGAACTCGAAATGTGTTGCTAAGCGCAAAACTAGAGAACGGCTCGACCGATTCGGCTAATTTTTAATTTAATATTTTCGTAAAGACACGAGGGTGGTTCTTATGGAGAGAAAAAATGAAAAAACTGCGATGAAAACAATTAAAATGACACTTTTCTTACTTTCCCGCCAAAAATCTTCATTTCCTTCCCCCACACCGAGTAAGATAGCAGGAAGTAATAAATTATCATTTGTTTAGAAAGAAATGCGCGAAGTCAGTTGGTTTTCATTTATAGATAACGGGATGTTTAAAAAAGGAAGAAAATAGTTTCTTTTATTATTAGTCTGTATGGATATTTAATCTATGTCTGCTCAAAATAAAGTCATAATAAAGTAATAATAAAGAAAAAAGAATAACAGTGGTCAAAAAGGGTTCGTAGAAAGAAAAGTAGTGAAGAAAAAAGAATAGAAAAAAAAGAAAGGAGTGTGTGTGTCACCATTATTTCCTTTGTGAGCGGCATTTTCCAAGCTGTTTTTAAACTTTCGCATCTCTTGAAAATCAATTGTGTCTTTATTTGTTTAGTGTGTTTACATTTATGAAAACTTGATTCTCATTATTCTATAAAAACGTAGAATATTAGACCTTTCCCTCCACCATTTAAATAAAATATCAATTCCGGGACAATCATTGCTCGGATAGAAAGAGAAAGATGAGTAGTACAATGAACAGAACATCTGAAGAAAATTATACTAAATAATAATATAAATGAATTATTTGACTATCAAAATTTGTTTGGTTTAAATATATTTTGGTGAAAAACCTGTTATGAGACACAGCTACATAAAATATTATATGAAAACTTTAACGAGCATTAATACTGGCGAACCGATTGGTCGCCAAAGGCGGCTAGTATGAAATAAAAAAAATAAGAAATGGGATATTTTTTTAAAAAATAACTGCAAGACAAAGTTTTTTGGGTCGTTTGCAATACTAAAATGACTTATTCAATGAAGCAATTAAAATGAATAAAAATATCATTTAACTTGCACGAGCACGTGTTTCTTGGCCGTTCAAAAAATGAAGTTCTGACATGATACATTGAAATTTGAATAGCAGATACCATTTTAATCTTTATTATAATTTAAAATGTTTAAAAACTAAGTAAAACACCGCTTTTCATGCTTCTGATTTTTAATTAAAGAGTTTTAATTTTTACACATAATTTCCAAAAAGACCAATTATTTTTCACATCTTTTGCTGCTTGTTTCTTTTCACAATTCATCTTATTTTCTTTCTATACAATTTTGCATATTGCACTTCGTAATAGGATTTTATCTCCCATTTTGGTCATTCCCTTTACGATCTTTTTGAAAATAATTAATAAATATTCTAATCAATCTATTTTTAGCGGTATATAAATATTTGAAATTTCATTTGTGCATCTATGCCAACATAAATTAGTTTAATGTAGTTTCTATACCATTTTACATTTTAGATATAAAAAAGAAAATTTCCAAAGATTCAAGATATTTTGTTGACAAAATATTTTCTATTTATGCGTAAAAATAACAATATGTTCTTATATTTACAAAAGGGAAAATTTTTCATTTAAAATTTAACTAAAAAGTTATATTATAATCTTGTTATTCAATCTGTAACAGTTGAATTTCATTATATACATTTAATTATTTTTTAAGTTAAAACAAATAAAAATATTTAATGCTACAGTTGATAAATAAAGTTAGGAACTGAAAATAAAATTTCTTTTCTATTTAGCTTCGAAGCTAAGATTGAAATATTTGTTTACAAGATTTGTATTTACACTGCAAAGAGCAAAGCAATTTTAACGTTTAAATAAAAATCCTTGAATCCTTTTTCTTATTTTTTTTCAATTGGATTTTTTCTTTCCATCTATATTTTTTAATGCCCGAAGAAGTGAAAAAGATTCAAAAGTAATATTGTTTATTGGGAGTAAAAGTCTTTTCCAGGAAGATGAAACTTCTTAGTTCCTGGTTATTTTTACATTGAGTCTAATAGAATAAAAAGTTAAAAAGTTCGAGGAAATTACTTTTGGGTACCATTTTATGTAATCATTACATTAATTATATTTTTATTGTTTGTAGATTCGTGTGTGTTTTTCTAAATTATGTAATATTTTTTTCACTCACATTTTGATTTTAAATTTATGCAGATTTTTATGCCCCTACATTAATATTTTTTTAAATCCTATCATAACAAAATATTGAACATCTGATAGAAAACTCTAAAACTATTTCTTAATTTACAAAAATATTCCTTTAAATAATTTATTGTAAGATTTAAACAATGGTGCAAACAGGATTTAAGTAAGCATTACAAAAATATTTATAATAATTAAATAAAAATATTCTATTGATTATATTTATACGAAAATTATTATTGTTGTAAGAGAAATGTTTTCTCTATAATGTTTCTTTTAAACTGATTTTCAAATTAAATAATTAATTAATTAAATTTGATCTTCATATAATTGTCTTCACTGGTATAAAGTTTTAAAAAAATGTATTTCATAAATCAATATCTATAATAATGAATTATTAAGTCTAAAATTGAAAATATTCAAAATTAAAACAGTTAACTTATTGCCATATCAATAAAAGTGGTCTTTTGTTACTATTATTGTTAAATTTATATGAAATGAAGATATTTTTAAAAAGATAATATGTGTGACATCAATGATCAATAAATAATTCAAATTCTAAAATAGAAATAATTTAAAAATGAAAAAAAGAAAAAGGTATGAGGGAGTTTTGATTGATTGGGAGATTTTTTTAAAGAAAGAGAACATTTTAGGAGAATTAATAACTGTTAATACAACTCTTTGAATTTTTGAATTTTTGATTTAAATTTGAATATTTGAATTTTTTTTAAAAAAAATTCAAATATTCTCGAAAACAGTAAAAACATTGAGAAATAATCTGAACTTTTATATCTTTGTTATCTACAATGAAAAAATGCAATACGAAATATATTTTTGTTGCTGTTTAAAGAACTAAAAAGGAACTAAAAGTGATTTTACATTACAAAAATAAAATATATGGCTTTTTATGATATTTAAGTAATTAGTTTTCCAACTTCATTTTTGCAACAGTCGTTAAGTTTACTTGCAGAATAATCCCAGAGAATCCAAGAGAAAAATTTTAATTATTAGGAATATCTTAACTAATTTAATTATTAATTAAATATTTTTCATTCCTAGTTTTAGCTTATATTAACTTCTTGCTATTTGGGTTACATTCTCCGTGTTTTTTAGATACCATTGTTAAAAATATTCACATTATCAAAATATAATCCAGATTTAAATGGTGCTTAAAAATAAGATACGTAAAGGTTTAAGGATGAGAAGATTTATTTATATTTATCTTATTATTATTTTTTTTGGTTCTTGACGTATAAACTCGTTGTGTGCCAACAAGTGTGCCACAAGACTTACAGACGTAAGTCATTTCACAATTGATGGTAGAATAAATTTCAAATATAAAGACATAGGCTCAAATGCAAAGAAAAATGAGGGTAAAAGCAAATACACAAAATTGGTCAGATGCTAACAGACTCACGTGAATGGGAATCGAGCTTTTAATCTTATTATAAAAGAACACTGTACCATTTTTCTTTGAAAAATAATTAATTTTGTAAATAATATATATTTTTTAAATTTTATTTCAATATTCAACATGAATAAACTTCATATATTTTCTCTTTTTTAAAACGAATCATCAGTGACATTCATTTTTTCTTTTAGGTACAGCTTCGGTTAATGTTAGTGATTTATGATGAAATATGAAAGAAAATGAAGAAAGTATAAGTTTTCAGTACAAGTAATTATTTATAATGCATTATGAAGTTTCTTGAATATTCTGGCACATAAAACTAAACGATAAAATTTTAAAAAAAATTTGAAAAATAATCATTGGTTGAAGTTGACTAAATTTGGTTGCTAGTAATAAATTTTAAAAAAATCAGAAATTTTGAAGGAAAATTTATTTTTCTCTACCACAAAGTGGGAGTTTAGGGTTTTTAATTAATTTTTATATTACTTTTACCCATGAAATACTTTTACAAATTTACTTTGCCAACTTATTGCATTTTGTAAAGAAATCCATATTTGTCTTTTTCATCAACATGCAGTATTTTCCGCATAAACTAACATTAACTCGAGATTACGGGGATGTTTTTGAATAAATAAAAAAAATCTGGGCAATCATCATTTGAAACCTATAATGTATGGATGAAAGAAAGTGCAAAATTACTCTGAAAGAAAGTGGGTCAATTATGTTTGAGTTCGAAACGACCGACCTCATGATGTCGTTATTGCAGTTTCTCTTACAGAGTAATTTTGTCTCAACAGGAGGTCATTTAACCTTTAAAAAGTTATATAAAAAAGATGACAACAAAAAAAAGTATAGAAAAACCACGGACACAAAATAAAATAGGAGCTTCCTTTTTTCACCTCATTTAAAGAAAATAAAGATGGCAAAAAGTGGGACATCGGTACATTCTGTTCATATCCTTTCATTTCAAAAGCTGCAGAAGAAAACGCAAAATCTTTTATTTAAATTTTGATTATTTTAAAACTACAGTTAATTCTCTTAGTATTTCATTTATGATGTTCTCTTAATTTAATCTCCTAATATCTTTATTTAAATCTCACACATAATAACATATGTGACATTTAATCACATAAAACATAAAAAATGTAATATAACGCGTAATACTACAAAAGCCAAACATACGATAGACAACTTAATATATGCCACACAGTTTACTTGCCGGCTTTCTTGTACAGAGGTAGCGCATCTTCCTCGTGTTCTGGAAGTCCCCGGTTCGAATCACGGTTTGACCATGGTTGTTCTTCTGTGTGCTATCTGTGAGATGTGTGAATGTGCCTCCTTGTAAATAGGGGTTGTACAAGCAAATGTGATGAGTGCGTAGCTAAGTGGTACTCTCGGTTCTAGTTGGCGCTACTTAAAAAAAAACAAGAGACGCTCCTTTCGGCTTAAATCTGCTGCTGTATCAGTAGGGGGCTTGTCCATAGGCAAGTGCCATAAGTAACAACAACAATAGTTTACCTAAAATTTGAAAAATTTTAACCAGAAAACAATAAAATTTCAGCTTTTCTAATATCACATTTTCTCTATGCCATCAAGTCATCATCATCACCATTATGCCATCAAGTCCATCAATACTACTATACCATCAAGTCACTAAAGATTCTTCACCTTTAAATTCTTTTGAAATTCAGTTGTCGATTGACTGTTTAACCAGTTTCAAATTTTTTTGGTCTATTTCCAATGTGCTATTTTCAATGACGTTTGGGGAATGGTGAAGATGGGGATAATCTTGGTTTGCAATAAAAGGGTCGAACACATTCTAGCAACACTTCCAACCTAAGATATCGAATAAAAACTAGCATTAAGTGACTGGTTTAATAAAAGGTGTGCTTTTATGTGGTGCGTGTGTTGGAAAGAGGTTTTTGAATACGTCAACAACAGATATGGACAAAAACTTCGGTTCATAAGTTTCAACCATTTTTTTTATTTCGTTGAAAAGCTGAAAATATCGATGTCTATATGTAGCAGCTTTTGTTACTTTTGGCACTTGCCATGGAAAAGCCCCGCTGATACATCAGCAGATTTTAAGCCGGAGATATACGTCTCTTGTTTTACAAGTAGGGCCATCTACGGCCAAGAGTACACACACGCTACAACCCTTTTTAGGGGTGGACTTCATTCATGCATACTTATTCACTCATCTCAGATCGTATTTTAGACCTGGAACAGGGAATGATCACCTCTGGCTCAGTGAGAATCCTTTGGCCGGTGAGTTTCAAACTCGTAACCTAAGCAAAACGAGTCCAACGCTCTACCAACCAGGCTATCCCGCCATATATAGTAGTATAGGACTAAATTAAAGATGTAATTATAATTCTTTTTTATAATGTATTGTTACTTATCTGTGCGCAAACATATCGAACCTCATTGCAAATTTATTTATTTTTTTGGATTAGGATAAAATGAAAGGCTTGGAGAAATTCAAAAGAATGCTGATAGAGGGCTCTCGTCTATTTTTGCATTGGTAACAACAGTAGCACAGCGGTTGGGGGTATCAACAGGCGTTGTGTCGAAAACCATGACATTATAGAATGATCATCGCGAAACAACATCCTCAAGAACAAGTTGTGGTAGAAACACCGAACTCATTGCGAGAGACAGGCAGACATCATGGAAGATTTTGACCACCAAGTGAAAGTGTAAGGAAATTTCTGCATTAATGTTATTTCATAATTTTAAATTACAAATTCTTTTGCCTCTGTTAATTCATACTAAAATGATGCAAAGCATTTTAAACCTGCTGTTGTGAGTCATTTGTTAAGGTAAATCACTTCACAAAGACGACAATACATATAGTAATATGATTGGTATCATATCTTATATTTATTCGACCAAATAATTGTAACTATGTAAATATAGGATTTTAGGCTTAGTATAAATACGTGTTACCATGTTTGTAATGGGGAATTTCAGATCCTGTAATGACTGCCAATGTTGTTGTTCATCATAATTGTAAGTATTCCATCATGTGATTCTTTTTTCTTCTTCTTCTTAATAAATTGTGTTTGAATTAAACTTTTCATTTGTTATCCCCAATCTTTGGAGATTTTTATTTGTCATCATTCCACTGCAGTTACTCTTATGGCAAATGGATTATTCTAAATAATTTAGAATACATAACCGTTATATATATAT
>JAOUZG010044335.1:102567-113470 GCA_026289955.1 Argiope argentata
GTATCTATTCTTTTTTCAGTGCAGCTTTTTTGCTTCATTTAACATAGCCACAATATCAAAAACGTTTAAAGCAACAATAAAAATTTCTTTAAAAAAGTTAGGAATGTCTTTGAGAGCCAAAAAAATAATGCAAGAATTAAATCTTTTGTGATGTCTTGGAAGAAATTCTAAAAAGAGGAACAATGTATTTTTTTACTTCCGACTGGAAGGAAAAGAAAATCTAACAGTTTTCTTTCATTTCAAGATATATCGATCTCATTACAATAGAAATAAGAGCTAGGTGCATTAAAATAATGTGGAAGGGCCAAATAAATGCTTTTACAGAAAGCACAGTGGCAGTATACAAAAAAAGGCATTTCTTTTTGTCATCAAAAACGTAAAAATGATGATGCGGCATAAGCATAAAGTTGAATTGAGAGGAACAGAATCATTTCGTAGATTTAAAATCGTAGAATTTTTCAAAGTTTTTTTTTCTTTGTTCCAAATTGGAAACATTATTTGATTCAAGATTTCTGATTTATCAACAAACCCAATGTGGCTTATAAGATTTTACTTTATTTCTGAAATAATAATGGTGTTTTACATTTTGGGAAGCACTTTCTTTGAATAGAATTAGTGTTTTTATTTAATAATTAATCAATTTTTAAATTAAATTAAAAATGAAAGCATATTTACTTAATCAATTATGATTTAAAATACATAACAATATAATTACCCCAATCTGAAGAAAAAATATTCATATAAACTAATTAATAGAATGAAATAGAATCTCATAAGCCATTTCTGGGCTACTAATGGAGTTGAAATGATACTCCAAGCTAATCCCCCCCCAAAAAAAGTTAAGCATTAAAATTACTTTATAAGAAAAGTATTAACTTTGCTATTAAAAATATTGCGAGCATTTAGGGTGAACAAAAAGAAAACAGAATATTCAAAATTTTATTAAAGTGCTAAAATACTCAGTTAGAAATAAATGCAATAAGGTATGCAACTCACAAAAAGTTGTTTAAAATTACTTTATAAGAAAAATAGTGACTTTGTTATTACAAAAGTGAAGGAGCATTTACAATAAACAAACAGAAAACCTAATATACAAAATTTCATTAATATTTGTTGTTGTTGTTTCTTATGGCAATTGAAATGGATAAGCTCCCGCTGATACAGCAGCAGATTTCAGCCAAAAAGAGCGTCTCTCGTTTTTGAAGTAGCACCAACTAGGGCCAAGAGTACGACTTAACTACACACTCATCACATTTGCTTGCACAGCACCTTTTTACAGGGGGGGAAGCACAGTCAAACATCTCACAGATATCACACAGAAGAACAACCATGCCTAAACTGGGATTCCCAGAACACGAGGAAGACGCGCTGCCTCTGTGCCGGAAAGCCGGCTTTTTAAAATTCAAATGTTAAAAATCTTATTTAGCAATAAATTCAGTGTGGTATGCAACTGTCAAAAAGTGAGCTAAAATTAATTTATAAGAGAAAATTTGACTTCTTAGTCACAAAAATGAGAGAGCATTTATAATAAATAAACAGAAAACAGAATACACAAAATTTTATTAAAGCTCGAGTACTAAAATCCGAATATAGAAATAAATCAATAAGGTATGCAACTTTTAAAAGGTATTTTAAAATTACTTTCTACGAGAAATATTGACTTTGTCGTTATAAAATAGCTGAGCCTTTATAATAAACAAACAGAATATGCACAGCTTTATTAAAACTCTAGTGCCAAAATCCTCGTATAAAAATATATTAAATAAAATATGCAACTCACAAAAAGTTGCGCGTCTTGCTTGTGTTCTGGAAGTCTCGGGTTTGAATCTCAGTTTGGGCATGGTTGTTCTGTGTGCTATCTGTGAGATGTCTGACTGTGCCCCCCCTGTAAAAAGAGGCTGTACAAGCAAATGTGGTGAGTGTGTAGCTAAGTCGTACTCTTGGCCCTAGTTGGGGCTACTTCAAAAGCAAGAGAAGCTCCTTTCGGTTTAAATCTGCTGCTGTATCAGTGGGGGGGGGGGCTTGCTCATGGCAAGTACTATAAGTAACAACAACAAAATTATTTTTTAAGAGAAATATTGATTTTGTCGTAACAAAAATGGGTAAACATTTATAAAAAACAAACAGAAAAAAGATTGCACAAAATTTTAGTCTTGAAATTCTCATATAGAAATAAATGCAAGGAGGTATATAACCCCAAAACTCTAATTCATCTTCCAACATTCAATTTTTCAAGACTATGGTCAACGAGTAATATTTCCAAAGTACTCAACTTCTTCATGTACTAAATATTGCATCCGCCACATATGGTATATTCAGGGTTTTTTTCAGAATTTCAATGTATTTAAAAATTTGCACTAGAAAATCCAAACTCGGTAATGGAGAATTCAAAATATGTTCTGTACTCATATATAAATAAAGAAGTTAGTTTGAAATCCCCAGATATTCTCAAAATTAGGAGAAATTTCTTAAACTTAATAGAATCACCATTCTTTTGCATTCTTAATTATATCATTCTTTTGTGGAAACTAGTTTCCCAAATAATTGAATGTGTAAATAATTTTAATAAGCTTTGCATAATTATAATGAAATATAAACAAGCAAATTTAATTGCAAACTAAAATTACAATGATTACTTACGTATTTGAAGGCCACACTTCCTAAATAGTTCTCACAGTTCTGATATTAGTCCATTCATTTTAACTCATTCATTCCTACAACCATCAACGCAGATTGAAAATAAATTATTTATTGTTTAATCTCAGAGAAATTGGCTTTTAAAGGGAACTCAGCATTGATGAAAATAAATAATTTAAAATTATAATACAAGCTAAAATGTCCCGAAATTGAAATCATTTATTCATCTTTTCTAATATTTTGAGCATTTATCGTTGTTATCTCGAAGATTAATTTACTGTACTTTGAATTTGGGAACATAGAACTAGTTTGTTTAATATTGCGAATCCCATCATTAATTAAGTGCATTTTAAAAGTTTTGCATTGGTTTGAGGTTCAAATATATCGCATTTATTCAAATTGGATATTAAAAATTGATTTATTCTTTATTAAGTATTGCTTAAAGTAAAATGAGTTTTCGAAAACCCATTTCACACACTAATTTCGCAGCAAATGAGCTCTGCGTAGCACCAATTTCTATTAGTTTTTGAATTTTCTATCTTTTACCATCTGTTGGATACACAAAGAAAATCAAAATTGTGTGAGCACAACGAAATTGAAGATTATGACTTGAATTTGAGACAACTTTATTTTAATGAATTGAGATCTCATTTCCTTTGATCACTTGTGTCAATGAGGTCCAAAATGTTCTTGAAGGTCTTCACTAACAAAAGTAACTAAGCTGACACCCAGCAATAAGGACAGGGCATCTTCCCTGTGTTCTGGACATCTCGGATTCGAATCGCGTTTTGGGCAGAGCTGTTCCTCTTCTGCCTTCTATCAGTGAGTTGTGTGAATGAAGCCCCCTTCAAAAAGGGATTGTGCAAGCGAATTTAATGCATGAAGTAGCTAAGTCTCACTCTTGGCCCTAATAGGCGCAATTGGAAAAATAAGTGACGCTCACTCGGCTTAAATAGCTGTCAGATCTGTGAGCGGACTTATAAAGTGCCATAAGTCAACACAAAACTGTAACTACAAAAGCTTGTGATAATGTAGCCAATCATGTGTTGGATCTACTCCGTATATCCAAATCTGCAAAATTAGAAAGGATTGATTCTTGCTAGTGAAAAAGGAACAACTTCTATTCAACTGAAGACATAAGACACCAAAAGAATAAAGTGTCTGCTCGCTTAAACAAACAGTGATAATCTTCATGTCTCAAGGGACCCTATCAGTATGTACAAATAACACATCGTGGATCTTCTTCCCAGGAATACCCCAATTTCAATTGCAACACTTAGAAAGACTTTAGAGAGGAGAGGATTTTTATATACATATAAAGTATTAATATAGCAAATAAGATTTGCAATGTATATTCTATTAAATGATAAATACATCATCAATTTTTTCATGTACAATGATGTGTTTGATATTTATATCTTAAGTTATTTAAGTAAATAATATAAAAACAAGCCAAAATGGTTATGTTCTTTAATATGTAGAAATTCAGAATATTGTAAAGATTTTAAAATTTGATAGTGAATTATTAATTAATCAAACAGTTAAATTTTTATGGTTTAAAATTATGTCTCTATTGCGCACCTCCTTTTCAATACTTTATTTGACCATTGTAACAGACAGGATATGTTTAATTTCCATATTTAAGAATATAAAGTTTTGTATCTCTTTTCGGAACATCCTACAGATAAAAAAATTGCTCTTAATTGTGAGTTTTTATGTTTCAAGTCCCTTCAATTTAACGCGCAAATACAAACATATAAATAAAGTTTTAAGGATAAATTGGTTCATTCAAATGAGAGGTTATTTTTTTATTTATAGAATGCATTAAAACATTTTTTCCTGAGAGAAAATAACAGCTAGTACAAATAAAATCGTTTACAATGAATTCAAAAGACAACAGTCAATAAAACATATTTATCTATATAATTAATAACTCTGTTTCCTGGATAAAAACGCAATTATCTCAAGAATTAAGAACTCTATTTTCTGGATTAAAATTATAATACAGGTTCCAAATAGATAAACAACCCATTTAGAAGATTTTAAAAGTAATGACATCAAAGGTTAAATAGGTTAAGTCTTTTAGCTATATCTCAGTAAAAAATTCTTATACTAATCTTACAAAACATCTCCTGCAAATAACAATAAATCTCATACAAGTAGCTTCAAACATTTGCATACAAAATGCTACCATCTAATTAGATATTCTGAATTATATCCTCTCAAGAAGAAATAACAGTAGTAAAAAACGAACACAAAAAGTATTCATTCCAGTATTTTCATTGTTTTATTTCTTTGAACGCGTGACGGAAACGAAAGATTTTTCCACCCGTTAAACAGCAATACCAACTCTTCGCATTCAAAGTGGGACGTGATAATGGCATTTCCAGAATGTCATCACGGCAGAATTCCGTGCCCTTCCGCCATTTCAAACTCGAAAAGTAATCCTCACTTGTCAACAGAAGCGAACCGGTCGAAAAGCGGCTTTTGTTCCTAAAAATCATCCGAAGGATATGCGTCTTATTAGTGGCGACATTTACACGTGCTTTCATGGATCGTTTCTGTCTTGGTAAACTTCTAAATGCAGTGTAATGACGAAAAAAAATCCATGAATATTTTCACCGCATTCTTTGTTCTATGTTTTAAAATTCATAAATCTAACGCTTCTGGCTCATTGAAAACATGAATGGAGATTATGACTGAAAGGATTGTATAAGGAAATGTTAAACTGCATTCGACGTCTGAGGTTTTAATTGCTTTTATATTTATTTTTTAGCAATTAAAATAGATTAATTTCTATTGCTTTTAGAGTTTATTAGATATTCTTTGAATATGTAATTTGAATTGTTCAGATAAAGAAATATATAATACATAAATAATGAATATGTAAGTTTTACACCAGATTGGTGCAAAATCGATTCTTCTCTATTACTTTTAGAGTTTATTTATACGTAAGATCGTGGTAAAATTAATGATTTAATATTTAAAAAAAAGGCAAATTGAATTTTTCACTTTTAATAAACCACACAATAATAGAATTCGTCCCACAATAATAGAAGTATTTCAAATCCATTATTCACAATAACTCAAAGTTTTGCTGTTCTATTAGTGCCATGATAAATAAATGCATTTGTGGAGGAATCGGTACTGTTTGCCACTATTTAAAGGAATGCACAGAAATCTCCGAACATAGAAAACATCTGCAAGTTAAAAATAATTACTTGAGTTCAGTACTAATGGTTCCAAGTAATCTTAGGACTCTGAAGGACATGATGTCTAAAATTAATTTGCACATAAATGGCCTTCTAGCTTCAACGGTAATATATATAAAGGTAATATGTTAAGCAATGAAAAGTAGTATTGTAAAATATCCTGAACAAATTTTTGAAAAATATATTGAAATAAAACAGAAAATGTCATTTGAAAAAAAATTGATGTCAATGAAAAGAAAATATTTGCGTTTGAAAGAACTAAAATAATATAAATGTGTGATCATATATACTGAAAAGTGTTGTAAGAAATACTTGATTCATTTTTAATTAAAAATCTAATATAATTCGTCAAACAACTTTCCTTAGTGATTCCATTCTTTGAAGTAACACTATTACTAAAATGAGAAAAATGTTTTTACATGGAATGCAGGTTTGGGGATAAGGACGAATGTACTTGAGAATCACTCTGCCCCCACTTTTAAGGGTTCTCCTCGTTAAGGACAGGATATTTGTGCCGTGGGGTGAGTTTTAAAACTCAGATGGATGTGAATTCTTGCAAAACTTGCACCTTCTAACAAAAGTAAGCACAAAACCTTACCTGTTCAGGAGTTTAGATATACTAACGACCCGTTTTTAAAGCAACAATTGAACTATCTCGGGACGAACTTCGTAACTTTGAACCACGGTCAGATAATGAGGACGTCACCTGAGCCACATCATCCTGTGGTTCCGAAGTCAAGAACTCGCTACAAGGGCCACCGCGACCCCGTATCACTTCAAGAGTCTTTCCTTAATAAATATGAAATTCTCATATTTATTCAATCAATTTTTTGGAAGTGATGCATAGTGCAGCATAATTGTTTTTATATATAAATATCTTTTATGTTGTTGTTGTTACTTATAGCACTTGCCATATTGGACAAGCCCGTCGTGGATACAGCAGCAGATTTAAGCCGAAAGGAGCGTCTCTTGTTTTTTGAAGTAGCGCCAATGAAGGACAAGAGTACAATTTAGCTACACACTCACCAAATTTGCTTGCACAACCCCTTTTTACAGGGGGGGGGGCACAGTCAGACATCTCACAGATAAAACACGGAAGGACACCGATGCCGGAGCCAGGAACTTCCAGAACATGAGGAAGACGCGCTATCTCTGTGCCAGAAAGCCGGCATGTAAATACCTTCATTGTGTATTAACAATGGGATCATCTTGGTTATGCCCAGTATTGTATTTTTTAACATCTTTTAAGCATAGTTTGAGATGATAGTTTTCTCAACAAAACTATTCATTTCCATGGCTCCTATTTTATTCATACCGAATAAAGAGCCTCGCTAATGAAATCAATTTATATGACATCACAATCAGTCACATGACAAAGGATAACTATCCAGGTCATCTAATTCCACGCTGCATTAAGTGCTGCTTTAACAATCTTTTCTTCTATTTTTTGCAAAATTAGCTGCAGATTTCAACAATAAAATAATTTCCTGCATTTTTTTTTCATCATAACATCACCTACAATAGCGTACTAGATGGCTCAATTTTAATTTAAAAATATTAAAGAATAGAGAATTATATTTCTCTAAATAAAGGATATAATGCTTAATGCACTAAAAACTCATTGTGTATATTATACAAAAAAGATTACAATATGAATAGATGATTAAAATGAAATCTGCTATGCGTATTTCAATGTATCCTGTCAGAACATAATTTATTGAAAGGCCGAGCACCACATGCTCATGAAAGTGAAATTATATTTTTATTCATTTTAATGGTTTCATTAAATTGCTTTTGTTGTTTAAAAAAATATCACATTTCCTATTTATTATGTTTCATATAGTCAAGTGCTCAAAATGACATTTTTCTAGGTTTTATTTGCTGTAGTCATTAACTCATTTTTCTTAGACAGAGCTTTTGTAAATGCAATGGCAACGCGTTATTAAAAGCTGATTTTTTTAGATGCTCGTGCAGATAATAAAATTTCAATTTTTCGCCTTTTTCGTTTTTGTTGACGCCAAATACACTTATCCCAAAAACAACATGCTCTGACATGATAAAAATTACAATACAAAATACGAAAATAATCTTCATTCCAGACTTTAATATTCGATTAAATATTTCTGAAATGAAGAAAATTGTTTAAATGCCATTATAGCAGCGAAAAGTATTCTAAATTGATGTTTAAATTATTTTTAAAACATAATAATAGCAACTAGATTAGTTTTTCATTTATTGTGAGGGATTCTGTCTAAATTGACTTACCGATAAAAAACGGCTATGATAAAATAATTTTTAAAACAATATAAAGCATTGTTTTATTCCTTTTCTCATAATATTCCACACCAATTTCTTTAAAAAAGCGCGGAATAATATTAAAATAAAATAAGAATAGCTTCCTTATTTCAGAAAACTATATTTGTTGAAAAATAAGGCTTTTCATCTTTTAAATTAAACTTCATAATCATCTCAAAAAATTATTTATAAAAGGATAAATTAATATTCCTTTTTCTTAATATATAAAGTAACTCCATTAAGTTATGTTTTGTTGTTCTTATCACCTTATTTTATATATATATTCTTTTCTTTTTGAGCTTCATAAGTTTCTGAGAAAGTTGGCAAAATTCTAAAATAATATTGTTTTTCATAAGAAATTTTCTTTTTCAAGAGATTAAAGTATCCAACTTTCTAAGAGATTTCCTTTACTGGACCCTTTTGTACTAGCTTCATAGTTCGATTAGAGATTATGTAAGTCATAATATTCTCGAGAAAATTTGTTTTGAAAAGGAATTTTTAAAAGAACTAATTTTTCTGGCATTTTTTCTTGTCTTTGTGTTTTTTTCTCTATAATTTTTATTGTTTATCAGGCATTTTTATGCTGCATAGATTTGCTTGATTTTAATGCCACGGCATTTTAAAGCAACTAATTGGCAACTAAGTGGCATAGCATCCAAGAAGGAAAAATAGCTTTAAGCTCAAGTCTAGCTTCCACCCGATATGACATGCACATGTTACGCAACATCAAACGAACATAAAAAATATATTTAGAAATTATCAAAAATAGCTTCAAAACAATTTTTTAATACACATTCAGAAATATTTAGTCTGTTACAAAGATAAAAATATGATATGCCAGTAGAAAAAACATAAACTATTGTTTCGAGGTTGGATTTCCTTCTTTTTGGTATAATGAGATTTGAATCGTAGTTTAAAATACGTAATCAAAAAAATATATCGACGTAATCAAAAAAATATATCGCATATGCATACCACAGCTCTTGCTATTTGCGCATGCGCAATTTTGTAATTTGCAAGCATGCACTGATAAATTAAAATCGCAATTATAAAACTCCCCTTTTTTATATGATTTTAATGTGCTAAACCTTTTCCCAATAAATGCTCTACAAAATGGTATAAATATCTCCAATATCCGTTCACTATTTCCAATATCCGTTCAAGTTTTTGTGGTTCAAACATACCGATGCTTTCAGGAGTCTTCATTTTATAAGCTGTATAGAGGTACAGAAATATCCATAAAAACATTTATAAAGCAATAATCTGTATTTGACGGTAATTAAAAGTGAAAAAATGGCAAATTTCGAAATAATAAGATATTCTTTAATGATAGGACGCGCAGGAAAGATTTATAGAAATTTCGTCTATCGGTCCATATGTGTATACATCATTTTAAATCCACTCATTTAAACACACTCATCTAAGTAGTTTAGAATGTTTTAACGAAGCTATTTTGCTATATGACTTGCCCTTCTTTAATCTATATCATGCCATTCGCCGATGTGTGGAATAACATATTCATGCCCAGAGGCAAGAATATTGGAGCTGTCAAATGGAAAGCAAATCTTATAGAATCAAACCTTTTATTAGCACATGTCCGACTATACCTTGTCGTCAAGCTCATGTGAAACTGATTCGCCTTCGAATTGGGCGTAATTGTTACACCTGTGGCGCTAGCTTCATAAGCCAGATAACAGGCTACGCTACAGAAGTCGACTTTTGGTATAGTGGCTATGTTACTCGGCTATTGACCCTGGCGTCGCAGGTTCGTATCGCGACCTTCAATCGGTACATTGTTGATCGACCACGCAACCTTCTGCCACAGTCGTGGCGCCATCTACCCGAAGCTAAAGCAAAGCAAAGTCGTCAAACACACTTGACGCAATTAAAGCAAAGCCGTAAGACAACACTTGACGCAAGTAAAGCAAAGCCGTCAGACTCAATTGACGCAAGCAAATAAGCTAAATCAAAAGTCGTTAGACTTAATTGACGCAAGCAAGCAGCAACTTGCCATAACGCTTGGCGCTATAAAAATCGTTCGTCCCTCCACCGACTCACTCGTGGGGGAGTACTGTGGCGCTAGTTTCATAAGCCAGATAACATCTACGCTACAGAAGTCGACTTTTGGTATAGTGGCTATATTACTCGGCTACTGGCCCTAATGTCGCAGGTTCGTATCGGTACACACCCATCAGCATTTGTTATTTAGAGATTCGGCTCTAATATGTCTCTTACGTAGAAATACAGACTCAGTAAATCCTATTTTAACAAATTCTACCGATTTTCAACCATTGCGTATATATTTTTCGGTACTACTGATATAAATTTGAAAAATGTGTTGAATAAAAGGCCCCATCCTCAGTTGTTTTCTTATCCTAGACATATTGGTTTTTAATCAAAAATTTACTTTTTTTTTCCTATTTTAGCATATTATGTGTTTGAAATGTTTATATGAATCTCAGATTCCATTTTAAATTTTAATGAGTTATTTTTATTCTTTATACTTCGCTGTTTAACATTTGTTTCATGTTTATTTTTATCTTTCATCATAGCGGGGTATGTTTAAAAATTTTATAAACATGGTTTTACGTTTTTGGAATCTACGGTAATTGGAAGATAGCATGAGTGATTTCTTTCTAACATTCTTGGATTTATTTTCTCACTTCCAATCCTGTGTACTTTGAGATAATCTCCAGTTGCGAAAGGTAATCCCGTGACCCTAATAAATGCTTGTCATCCAAGTAGGAGCCTTGTGATCA
>JAOUZG010044335.1:128470-161671 GCA_026289955.1 Argiope argentata
GTGTGTGTGTGTGTGTGTGTGTGTGTGTGTGTGTGTGTGTGTGTGTGATGAGACAAAGAAATTTGACCTTGTATCTTTGCCCAAACCATTTTACACAATAAAAAGATCACACAGATTAAAAAATGGAAAGACCAGGGAAAATTCAGATTACTGAAAGAAAACGCTGAATTAATAATTATTATGAAAAATTTCCTTAATATTCCAAGAATAAAAAAATATACGCAAAGAAAGAAATGATAAACAGTATTAAGTTCACTGAATATACGCTTTCTTAAATTACTTATGAGTTACATATTAATAATATTAGTTTACACATGTATCTCGATCTAAGATGATGATTGCATTAACAACTTAATTAATCTTCATGTTTTCTACAGTCTGTTTATGATATTGCCATAGAAAATCTGAGTGTTGTGTGCAAGATGAAAAGTTCAACAGGTTCAATAGCGCTCCATGTACGCGAATACTTATTCAAACTGTAATTTCTAAACGGTTTTAACCTACATTCACCCTATGAAAATAACTATTATTTTAATATTGCGAAAAAGAAAATCAAATGTGGATCTAAACTTTGAATGCAAGGCAGGTAAAGAGGATATTTGTTTTTGAATTCCTACAATTCGTTTACAATCTTCCTCAATGTGTCTTGTTCAATTTTTCAATCTTTAATAAAATACTTTTTAATCCTCTACTCAAGTTTACATTTTTTTAATTGTAACGGATGACATTTGATGTTAACACAGTTTTTTTCAAATATTAGTTCATTCAAAAGAAAAATTAGGAAGTTTATAATATTTTATACGTGTACAGTTTAGTTTTGAACCAAAAGATGCTGTCATGAAAAGTCTGCTCAATATTTTACTTCAATTCCTACTATTAGTTTACACTCTAATTTTCTATAATTATATATCTTGTACAAATTTTCAATCGTTAATAAAATACTTTTTATTCATCCACTCAAGTTCAAATAGGGTTTTTTTAACTTTTAGTGGATGATACATAATATTAATACAGTTTTTTTTTTTAATTTTAATTCTTTAAGTAAATGTTGTTCATTTTTAATACTTTAAATAGAGTTTTAGCAGTTTGCAATGAAGACTGAAATCAGTAGGCAGTAGTTCGATCGGTAAAATGTGCAAATTTCAGTATTTTTCGCGGAAATTTGAAGAATGCGAGTTCATTTCTTGCAAAAATCTATAATCTTTTGAATTAATTATGTATATTAATTGTAATTGTTTAATAAAAAGTAACTAAAATAATTTTTTTCTTTGTTGACCTAAGTCAGAATTGACTTTAAATTTTTTTATATTACTGGCTATTACCTTATTTATCTATAAATGAAGGGATACGATCTTACATCACCATAAAGAAAACTCGGTTTCACACCAATACCATAATCACCAGAGAAGCAAGAACCCGCTTATTTTTATGGCGAGTTTTCATATTCATATCTAAGGTGCTGTAAGTTTTCTTACAAGGGAAAATAACAATTGCAAATTTTGTCGTTGTTGTTGCTATTCCTTTTAACCTAGACATCTAAACCAAGTCCAAGAGACCATGTCGTACTAAAAGCACAGCAAAAAAAACCCACTCCCATTATGGTCCATCAGTTGCCTCTGAGAGGCACCAATACAATCGATGATGTGAAAAGGGGAAGCGATAACCGAACAGTTTCAATTGCATAACTTTTTCTGTTTCCACTTTTCAAACATAATATGGTCTGTCTTTAGTCTGGACAAGGCAGTCTGGACAAGTCTCGAGCAAGTGCTTTGTAAAGAGAGTCCAGGACACTCAGCGGCATACCAGTCATGTTTAGGTGGAATACTCCAAGTCGTATTTATCTTATCCAAAAAAGGGAATAAACCTTTGAAACTCTTAGATCAGTGGAAGAAACTGAAGTACGGTTAGTACCTGATGTTACTTATGGCACTTGCCATGGACAAGCCCCGCTGAGGCATCAGCAGATTTTAAGCCGAAAAATGAGCGTCTCTTGTTTTTAAATAGCGCCAACAAGGGCCAAGAATACGACTTTAGCTACACACTCTTCACATTCGCTTGCACAAACCCTTTTTACAGAGGGTCACAATCACGCATCTCACAGATAACACTCAGAAGAACAACCATACCCTAACTTGGACTCGACCCTCGGACTCCCAGGACAGGAGGAAGGCGAGCTAACTCTGTGCCAGAAAGCTAGCACAGTAAGTACCTTCTGCAGCAAGCCAATCGGCAATATCGTTTCCATGGATACCGACATGTGAAGTAATCCACTGTATACGCACAAAGCTGACCTCAGCCAGTTTAGCCAGAATATCTTGCAAATTTTCTTACTGTCTTTCGCCATGTAATTGACATTGACAAGTAATGAAGATTTTACACTGTTTTACATTATTATTTTTGACACATTTTTTAATTATTCCCATTTAAACACATAGTAAAAATTAATAAAAACTTAGAAAGGGTAATGAAATATTTCGTCCTGTCAATGAATATTACAAAAGCTCTTTTTAATTCAAAATCTACACTACTATTATAAATGTGAAGTTTAGATGGGTGGATGATGTTACTCAATCACGCCAGAACAGCTCAATGAAAATGGAGGAAATTTAACACAGAGATAGATTATAGTCTACAGAAAAACATAAGCTATTTTTTATTCCGTTTAATTGAATAGGTAATTTTTTATTAATTAAAAACTACCTCTCCCGCTAAAAATCTTCTCCCCCGCTAAATGAAAAAGACTTCTATTTGTTTTGTTGTTGTTGTTTCTTTTTTTTTCGCACTCGAATGGTTTTAGGCTTAAATATTCCCGACCAATTATTTCAAACGATTCTGTTTATTTTCTTAGTGTTTGATTCAATTAAAACCAGACATTGTTAATTAATCGATCTTTCGGATTCATTATGAAGTGCTTTCAAATAAAAATAAAACAGATGAATTGAAATTAAAATTTTCTAATCTGCATTGCGTTACCCCAACTGGTGCTTAAAATTTACGTCTTTGCGTTGCTCCAATTGACGTTGAAAATTTCTGCATGCATGCGGTTACGATAACATTTTACATTGCGATTAGACTGTCATACTCACATATACACATCAAAATTTCTACGCTTACGAAGTCTCTAGTAAACTCTAGTTAAATAAATAAGTCCACTATAATCTGCACGTATTTTTTGGATCATTTCAAAATTCGTGTATATTTGTATTTCGGTGGAGAAAAAAATCTACTATAAATAAATTTGAAATTCAGATAAACATGAATATCTACCCAACGCTTCGTTCTTCTTTATTTCATTCCATTTTTCAAAGTTCTTAAAAAAAATAAGGAAAATTTATTTCATGTTTTGATCGTAGAAATTGTTTTGAAGTGTTATTTTTCCATCGAGGGAAAACTATCCAAATAGGGCAATAGTTTTCGAAGTAATGCCTTTAAAATTGCAGGAAAAAGTGCTAACTTATATGTTTCGGCAGTTTTTGTCAAAATATTCAAAACGTGATGTGCGTGTCTTTATTGTTGAAATGAAATATATTAAGTGACCTTTAAACTAAAAATATTCGGATCTTTTAACTTTTTCCCAAGCGAATATTTATTTCAAAATGGAAAACGGAAAATAGAAATTTTTTACCTGAAAAGTTTTGAATATAAAGAATTACAAGAACTGAAAATAAGAGGTTTTTTTATAAACAAGTTATCTTAAATAGAGGAAATATTTTTAATTCTAAAATGTATCCATTAATATTTACACAAGAAGTTTATGAAAAGCGATTACTAAGTTAATGAATCAGTATTTTATAGAAAAATCGTAATTATAATTAAAAATAAGACTAGAAGTTAAATAAATAAATTACAGAATTCATTTCAAATGTTCTGTAAATGCGTGGTATATTTTATAGTTAACTAATTTACCTTAAAATTTTAACTTTGTATACAAACATAACATTTTTATTTTCATTTATTTATTTCATTTTTATAACTAATTTAATTTAAAAATTATATTGCTTCTTTCTTTAAATTGTATTATTTTAACACTTTTATACAAAGTTGCAAAATGTTTCTCAAAAGGATTTTTTTTCTATATCGGTCATATTTTATAAACCATATATATCACTGACTCTTCGACTTGCCCAAAGGCACACAGATAATAAATACTGAATGATTGGACTGCTGCATCAGCGCAATCTGAGGAGCTGTTGTTGAGTTCTAAGAGCCATCACCGGCCACTGTATAACCCTTCCCAAAGAAAGTACGCCCCTTCATGGATGGGAGGAGGAAGACCCCCACCTTTCTGTATACACTGCAGGGTGGAGAGAATCATTCCTCTTAAGTTTTATTGAAAATATTCTAGTTTTTATTTCTTTCAAAAAAGTAATATCTTGACATTTTATATCAACAACCTGTGGCAAAGAAATAAATTGCATTCAATATTGCATTTATCTATAAAAGAAAATGTTTCAGATAAAATACTTTAGATATACTTTACTTTTATATGGTAAGCAATATCTTTTTTGCATGAAAAAAATGACTTCAATATAAACTTTATAATATTTTATATTTTTGTTATTTAATTTTTCACAAGTTAAGAAAAAAATCATTTTTAATTTAATTAATTAGCAGTTTATGAAAAAAGAAATTATAATGAATATTTTATTATTTATTATAATTAAAAATATAAAAAATATAAATGACAGTGAAATTAAAAATGTGAAGATTTTATAGTGTTGTAGAACTGTGTAATGTGTGTCTTTTTTTTAAATAATATACCTTAATATTTTAATTTAGCAGATACAAACATATAATGAAACAATTTATGCTTTTTTAATCCCTTGTTTTATTAAATTATGTTTTTGTTATTTTGTATAATTTTGCAAATTGTTCCTCAAAAGAAAAGAATTTCTTTTGAAATTCTTTTCCATATGAATCATTCCTCTTAAAATTTCTTTAAAAATATTCGAATACTTTTTATTCTTTCCCATTTCTTTTATTTTTCTGCATTTCACAAGTTTATGTAAATGTAATAATTCTGTAATTATTATTTATTTTTATTGCCATTTTATATAATCATAAATAATATGCAATCAGCAGGCATTTTTACATTTTGTATTTAAAAGAAACTATAAAGAGAGAAAAATAAAATCTTTAGATATTTGTTTATTTAATTATATATGAACAGTAGTATATTTTTTCCAAGAAGAAAGAAAACGATAATTTTCATATAAACTTTGAAATGTGAGTTATTTTTACGCTATTTTTTATAAAGATATTTGCTCAATATATACATAAAATTAATTTTCGAATTTTAAAAAATTATCTTATTGAATGCAACAATTAAGATTTGAACTAAAATCAACACATTTTTTTAATTTGAGTTTTAAGAAGAAAAATCTTTCTGATAGATTTTTTTCCATACTGCTTATTATACTGCATTTAGAACATTCGATTAAAATGTCTTGAACGATTTTTTTTATTTTGTTCTTCTCAGTTTCTCCTTTCTATAGTCTCACTTTAAGTGCTCGTAAAAGTTAGAAAGTTTCGAAAATAATACTGTTTTTTGAAAGTAAATTTCTTTTTCACAAAGATGAAGTTTCTTAGGACCTGACAGTTTTTCAATGCTCTTTTTGAATAAATCTGGAAGTTCGTGAAAAGTTACTTTTAATGCAATTATTTCAGGGGAAAAAATTCTTCGAAAGAAAAAAAAAGTTATTTTTCTACACCTTTTATACTTGGCCGAAACTTTTATTTTATATAACCTTCCCAATGATTGAAGGTTATCTATTTTTTCTAGATCTAGAAATATTTTTATCCCACAAATTTATTATTTATTTTATAAATTTTATATACTGTTTTAAGCCTTCAGGATCAATCATTTTTAAGATTCTGAAATGTCACAAGAAAACAGAATATATATTTTCTAAATTTATTATCATGGTAATTTTTTGGATCCTATGTTATTTTATTTAAATTTTGTTCATGGCAAAATCAAAATTATTAAAGGAAAATGATAATAAATTTGATTTTAAAATAAAAGTCATCAGCCATATAAATTAAAATTAGCATTATAATTATTAAAAGCTTTTATTAGCATGGCATTGATTTCAGCCTAATTATATTTTTAAAAATTCAACCATTTAAAAAAAAGATTGCTCATATAAAAAGAAAGATGATAACATTTTCATCAAATATAATATACAAGAAATTTTTAAATTCCTTTTTTAATTAAAATTGTTAAAAATTAAAACTCAATAATCTGATAAATTACAGTTTCAAAATTTTCTAATACATAAGTGAAAAAAAAACCTATTCCTTTTTACTTATATTTCTCTGTGTTTACGACACTTCAAAAACAACTTGATTTAGATAGATGGAACTTGGTATAATAAGTTTAAATTAAATTTGTAGATTTTTAGCAAATTCATTGAAAGTTTATCTATATAATCAGAATATAAATTAACCAATATTTACAAAACGTAGAGAACTGGATGGATAAATTTTTGTACAGATCAATATAAAAATTGTAGACCTATCAAATTTAAAATCAAATTCGTTTACTTATTGGTCATTTATTGGCTTTTGGGATTGGATGCGATAATTTCCTGGCTGAAATTTTATCATCAGATTATAGATATGTAACCTCAAATGTAGCTTCCCTCAGATGTATATTGGGGGAGGGGATATATCATAAGATAACCACTGGCATAATTCAGACACTTAGATGGCCCTGACCTAATGACCCCTGTTACGTTGAAGGCCCATCATTGGTATTGAGGCAACTCGACCTTACATCATTTTTATACCTAGCGCAATAGCATATTTTCCCTGGGGTTAAGGGGAATTACTCTAGTGGATAGCTGAGACCTTCCACTAATTACTATTTGCTTTCTTATGCTATCTCAGCCCTTCACTGCATTTACAGAGGAGTTAAAAATGGCATGTTGCCAAAGTATACGAGAAAGTAGGAGAAATGTAAAAAAAAACTGATTGTAGAAATTGCATTCTGTAATATCCATTCTCCTTTTTATTTAATAATGAATTCTTAATGAAATATTTTCAACAATTTTTGCGATATTTGCTTCACAAAATTGTAAATTTTTACTATTAAAACATAATTTATTTGTAATTACATCTCCTTCTATGCTGCAACAAAAGATTTACCGTGCATTAAATCTATATTTGATTAATCGGTTATCTTTTTTTAATCAGTCATTGCATTCTATATGTAATAGCTTTCATACTATATAGAGAGAAAACTACCTGAAAGCATGAATAACTTTTTAAGTGAAAAATTTTGCTTTGGAGTTAATGTCTAAAAAATAACATTTTTATAATATGTTATTGTTACGCAGTACTTCAAATCCACTGCTAAGTCCGTAAATTCACCGGTCTCTCTTGTGTTAGATTTATTGTGTGAAAACAATCAGCTAGCGTCAGTAACAAACAACTTTTATTAAAAACGAAGAAACTAAAACAAAGATGTCAAGTTTACAGCCGATATGAGCACAATGCGGCACACTACAATACCTAGTAACCGACAAATAGTAATCGGTAACAATAACAATCTCAACTCACAAAGCGGCCAGATAGAATTCAGCAGGAGACGGAATCTTCTTAGCTACCCTCTACGGTCCCTCCATACGGCTGCAATTCTCCACTTCTTTCTCTGTACTAATTACCGAAATACTACTATATGACTGGCCACTGCTCAGAGGTTCCAATGCTGCTTCCACAATACACCCCAGGTTAAGGCACACAGCTCAGTTCAGCAATCACTTGAGCTCTACACAAAACTTGTTGCTTCATAATCCTCTCAACAACTCAAAACTTGTCTAGAACTGTACGATTCATTGTTGCATGAGAATGCTAGCCTTTTATAGTTCCCGGGTGATAGACCAAACTAGCCTTTTACAGTTTTATAGACCAAGAAGATTCTGCACCAATCAGGCGTATCTCAGTTTCTATTGAATGAATCATTAAAATTCTCAAAGTTTCCAGAACTATCTATTTTGTCCCCAAAGTCGCCAAATTCGTCGCCAAATGGTCTTTCTAGTAATTGAATTAAGCATATTGGGGAGTAATATTATTGATTTGTAACATTATTGTTGTGTTTGCCCCTTGGTACAAGCACTAAAATTTAGAATTAATGGACCAGTAGAATTCATTTCAGTTTTATTATACCAAAAATATTAATAAATAGTTTTTTATTTTAATATTAAAATTAATTATAAGAAATTTGTTTAAAAAATATCTAACAAAAAATTTAATTGGTAAAACACTTATCTTCTGCCTTTAAAGATATTTAAAAATGGCTATTAGGCAATAACAATCTCCAAAGTTTTTGAAGAAATGCTTTAAAATTACATTTTATTTTAAATTAATAAAATACAGACTTAAACTTTTGAAATCATCTTTCTTTTTCTTCCCATTTATTATTCAGAATACTTTTTAAGCATCTACGTTAACAATTCTATCAAATTATTATAAAATAATTTAATCCTATTCCTGAAAACAAATTATAAAATTCGAAAGAAATTATTCAATAATTTGCTATCATTTCGCATTTCACTTTTCATTCAAATCATATTCTTTCTTCGACATCAATGAGTATCTTTTCAGCCTAGATTAAAGATTTAAATTGGATTTTTAATTAATTACGAAATCACAACGAATACCTTTTTTTAAAAAAATGATATTTGTTTTCTCTTTTATTTCGTCTGTTCTTCTTCAAGCAGCACTTCCTAGTCTAGTCATAAGTTCATTCACACGTATGAAGTTCTTTTCTTTGAATCAAAGAATTACACGTTTGATCAGTTTTCTATATTAAAGACAATCATAATAAGCAACTTGATGGTTATTCTTATCATTATTCCTATATTCGAAGAATAAAGAATAATACATTGAAGGGAAAACTATTCGATTCATTGAGCTGAAAATAGCATACAAAAAATTCCTTTTGTGGGGGAGGACAATTCTTGGGGGACAAGGTGGGACAATTCTTTTATTTTTCTAATGCCCAATGGGAGATTTTCTTATAGTTCATTGATACTTTTACTTTAAGAGCTATTGTACCTGAATGATGAGAATGAGAAGGTGGTATTTGAGTTGATGGTTTAATTAATCTTTTTCGGAACAGTGAGTGAAAATAATTAAATAATTTCTTAAATATTGAAAGTTCTTTCCATTTCTCATTAAGGTGTTGAACAATAAACTTGTTTGGCTATGATGATTTCTATTATTTGGATAGATTCTGACAAAATAATGTAGATGTGAAAAATGTGACATGAAACAAAGACGTTTTTTTAATACCAAAATTATAACCAATTGTTAAACAAATGGAAATAAATATTAAATGATGTGAAACAATATCTTTATTTTTATTTTTTAACAAACATTTTTTGTAAATAGAGAAAGAAAAAATCATTGTTTTTTTTATTGAGAATACTTCTATTCTTTAAATCAAAAACATGAAATAAATTACAAAGTAATATTTATATCAGAAGAATTCCCAATATAACTAAACAGTATATGTTTTAAAAAAAACAATTATACTCAAACTTTTTTGTATTGTCTTTTTTGGGGAGGGGGGGACTTGTCTAATTATAGAGATTGTCTCATTTTTATGAGATTTTTTAAAGCCGTATATGAATTCCAACGGTGCTGTATCATAACGCCACTGTAATGTTTTCTATCAATATACATATTGTTATGATTTTTTCTGTAAATTATATGTAAATATTGTAAATATCTGTAAATAATTTAAATGTTAAAAAGTATTCGAAATAGAATCGTTCTTCGGCGAGAAAAGACCTTTCTAATGAGATTACAACCGAAGATCGCCATATTTGACTAATTTGGCGATGTAGGTGTGTTGGCGACATAATGAGGTCGCTAACGATTTTTACTACATGCTAAAATGTTTAGAACAAGCTAAAAAAATAAAGATTTGTTCCTATGGAATGCTGAAGAAATTTCCACACTCGCTTATATCGTTCGCGTTGTTTCTGAGTTTAACCTGTCCACTTTAGTAGGACGCTATTTTAGGCGCGTTGTGTGGAGGAGAATGAGAGTCAATTCGGAGAATGAGCTACGATTGTCTTTTCTTTTTGGCTTCCATTCTAGAGCTTTGCTATTAGACAGAATTAGTGGATTTAATAGTGCTAATTCGTTGTGATTTGTAGTTTGTGCTGTGTATATTTATAAATGTTTCGTAGAAAATAAAGTCTGCATCTTTGCATCTTCTTGTGAGAATCTCCATGACAATATGTACTCTTATAGAATCTGTGAAATGACAATGTACGCATATATCACATCTCATAATTCCATTTTTTCATATCAAAATATATAATATATTTTAAAAATAAGTCAAACCTAATAACTACAAGTGATGAAAATAGTTTTGAACAGGTCATTGTAAAAAAAGAAGCTCGTTTTATATTACAAGTGGAGCATTTTGAAAATTTATTCATGTTTAGAATGACATATTAATTTTTTTTTTAAATTCATTGTGAGATTCAATTATTTATTTTCTTTGGAAATCTTTCTTTTAAAATATATCAGAGAGATTATATATAGAAATTTAATTTTATAATTCTTAAACAATAATTTGTTTTTATTTAAAATTTAGGAATCGCTTTTCATACGATATTTGATGTGACGTCGTATACTTTAGCGCTACACGTTATGAAGATACTTTTTTTATCTTCAAATTTTTATTAAAAAATAAATTTCTACATTTCAGTACATCAATAAAGTCTTTTTTTAAAAAAAAAACTTTCATTTTCATTATTTATTTATTTTTACTCTTCAGTATATTCCATGGTATTTTATTTGAAACATTTTTATTAATTTACACGATATTTTAATTCAGTGTAATTTTCACCCAGACATATGAAATTTAATCTTTTACTCTCTTTTAATATAAATCATCTTGCAATTTTGTAAATGTAAGTTAAACAAGTTTTTATTAGTGCAGTTACAGGTTTTACAACACATCTTTCATTCATTTACTGAAATAATAGAAATTTTTAAATTTTTATTAATTTAATGAAATAATTTACAGAAAATTTCGTAGTCAAAACGAAATTGTAAACTATTAAAGCATTGATAGAAATACTATACTGAATAGAAATTTTGTGCTTTTAAAACTAGAATTTAAAATGCTATACAAAATATATTAAACATTTTTGTATGTTTCTGCGTTTCTACTTTTTAAATTTTTTTAAATAAAAAGTTTTAGATTAAAAGGATTCTCTAAATGTCAGTTTATAGCAAAATCTTTTTTAAAAACATTTCCATTTTTATTACTTTTATTTATTTATTTTGAATTTTCATTATATTTTTTGAAATGTTGTTTTAAATATAATACTGACTTAATTTTTTTAACTTTTTTTCTCACATACAGAATTAATTTTTGACTAATCAAATTTTTATCAAAAAATAATTAAATTGACAATGTGATAAAATATTATAATGCCATTGAAGATATTTCTATTTTATTTTTATATTTCTATTAGCCGGCTTTCTGGCACAGAGGTAGCGCGTCTTTCTCGTGTTTTGTGGGTCCCTGGTTCGAGTCTCTGTTCGGGCATGGTTGCTATTCGGTGTGCTATCTGTGATATGTGTTACTGTGCCCCCCTGTAAAAAGGGGTTGTGCAAGTAACTGTGGTGAATGTGTATCTAAGTCATACTCTTGGCCCTAGTTGGCGCTACTTCGAAAAGAAGAGACGCTCCTTTCGGCTTTAAACAGCAGCTGTATCAGGCAGGGGATTTGTTCAACGTCAAGTGCCATAAGTAACAGCGATTTTTTATTATATCCTGTCAAGATTCCAAAATCAAATTTAAAATATTCCACTCTTTATCAACTTAAAACAAACTAAATTGAAGAAAAGCATATAAAAGTCTGGCTTAGAAGTGAGGAGGTGTCAGAAAATTTTTGAATCTATTGTCGAAAATTCAGAGATTATTTATTAAGTTATAGTTGAACATATATGGTACTGGAGATTGTCGAAAAGAATTTGAACGGACATTTTAAATAACATCTAAAAAAGAATATATCATATAGGGTTGAGAAGTGGAAATTGCTTTTATAAATTATAAGAAATAGGTTTGATATCAATATAAAAACCATATCTCAAATCTTAATAAAAGTTTTATCACATTTTGTATATTGTTTTCACTAAGAATCTATTATATTGAAAGATCAAATAAATTGAGACTTTTAATGCATAATTATGTTTCTTTTAATATTTAATCCAAAAATTGTAAATAAAACAAGATTTATACATTATCACAAGACTCTACAACCGTTATAATACTACAAATTACACATGGCACTATTAATACAAAGAACAAACCTTTGTTGAAATAAGCCTACGTATCATATCCCCGCATGTAATATGCAAAACTCGTGTGCATCAATCAACATTATTTATGAAATGGTATAGATATGTATTTAATTTGATAAATTATGAGATAGGAATAAGTACTCTCTTATAATTATCGATTAAATTAAGATATTACAGCATTTTTATGAACAAAAATATTGTTAGACTTTCAATTATGTATTAGTTACTTGAAATGTACAAGTCTAAAAAGTATCCAGTTTTTAATTTTCTTGTTGTTGTTGCTGTTTCTTATGGCACTTTCCATGGACAAGCTAGCTGAGTAGTCAACGATTTAAGCTTAATCGGCGTCTCTTGTTTTGTAGTAGCGCCAACTAGAGTCAAGAGAACGACTTTTGAAACTCACTCATCACATTCTCTAGCACATCCCCTTTTTACAAGGGGGCACATTTGTACATTTCACACAGAAGAGCAATCATGCCTGAATCGGGACTCGAATCCGGGACACTCAGTTCACGGGGAAGACGCACTACCTCTATGTCAGGATGCCGACTGAATTTTAATACTTACGGTAAAGTTGCTAGAGTAGCGCTACTGTGCATAGTGGAAAAAATAACTTAATACGCATGCGTGAATTCTTAGCCGTATTTATGTATGTCAATCACTGCCTGCCGACCACTGAGTAGATTGCTGTCATAAGTGTTTGCAGAATTTTTAATTTCTCACAAGATGTCTTAACGCGTGGAGCAAAGTTACTGCATCAATTTTTATCGAAGGCTTGGAGTTTTTCAAAGCGAAACAATTCTTAAGATTCAATCAGTGTTTGGAGATTTGCTATGTATGTAACATAACGGAAGAAATGGTTTAAACAATACAAAAATGGCATTGACAACAGAGATAAACGCTATTCCAAAAGAAACTTATCAGGAGTGTTTTTGGCAGTGAGAATATCGCTGGGGTAGGTGTGTGTGAAGGCGTAAGGGGCTTACTTTGAAGGGGATTAGTGTCCCAATGTCGTCATATAAATAATATATTTTTCTTGGCCGATGATCCGATACTTTTTAGACTGCTCTCTTAAGGGGCTGAAAATAAAACAAATGCAAATAAATACAAATTTTAGTGAATACTTAATAATCAATATATGTTTTTGTTTCAAAATATTCGTGTTTTCTTATATATTTAATATTAAAATTTTGAAATACATGAATTTTATAGTGCTATAAATCTAACTCCAAGCCCTTTTTGTATAACATCCTTTCTTAGACATTTCGGGGGAAAATCTGTATTATGAAATGAAAGACTCGAGTTCTAATAAATTATAACATTTTTGTCTTTCAGCGAAATTTCTAAAACACGTGGAATTTAGATCATATAACCATTAAATTCGTTCCAAAAATTCAGCTCATAAATATCTTTAATAACCAAAATGTGAATATTTTGGTTCAAATAAATCAAAAAAATTATTCAATATAATTTTGAATAGTTCAATATAATATTATATAGGGGTTTTTTTCAATATTTATTTTTATAGTATTACAATATGCAACATAGATGAAACTTAATGTTAGTTAACTTTGTGGACTGAACACAGAAAATGGATTTTATATCTCTTAAAACGCCAGTATAAATCTGAAAATGTGTAATGCATCTACATAAACATCTCAACCAGCCAAAACATTCCTTTTTAGTTTTATTTATCTTTCAATGCATATTAATATATTTTACAGAAATAATCACCTTACTTTCTATTTATATTTTGCATGATATTATTTATAGGAGTAGCATCAATAAACTACGGCTTATCGCATGCATGATTTTAAAAACATCATTCAAAATGATTTACATATCAGGTAAATGAATTTTCTTAAATTCATCGGTCCTATTTGTAGATCTTTTGAATACTTAAATTTATTGAGCCTTAAAAAATTCAACCGAAGAATTTTTTAAGAGTTCAATCAAAAAGAGTTTTCTAAAGTTTTAACCAAATTTATTAAATGTTAATTAGAATATTAAAGCCATTACTTAATAATTTTAACTAATTAATGAACAGTAATGATTTTTACACAACTTTAAAATTCAAGAGATTAAACTACCAGATTTATATGCCAGTTATAGAGATTAAGATACCAGTTTTATTTCAATACAATTTTTCATCTTTCAAAACGAGTTAAAAACAATTTTAAGTATAATTTGCAAAAATATTTTATATTTTCATAATTAATGGATTCATACACACTGATACAGATAAAATATTAAGTATATATTTTTTGCAAGAATGCCAAATCTAATAAAATTAAAACTAAACTGATTATAAAGGTACAGAAATTGTGTCTAAAATATCCTCGTAATATTTCAAGGGCCACTCATTCGAATTCTATTTAAATTTATTAAAAAATCCCAATTTCCTAACTGTCCCTAATAATTTTATGGATCCGTATCTTTTCTAACTTTTAATGAAATAGCAACACATACTAATGCTGTATGATTCTCATGTGATTATTTTGAAATCTCTAAATGGAGGTTTAATTATTTTCTTAAATAAATAAAATTCCATTTCCGATGCGTATAAATAAGTAGTGCCTTTAATTTTTAACTTGAGAATCGTCTCTATTTACACAAATAGCACCACATACTAACGAAAATTTGGTAACGAATGCGTTGAAAAAAAATTAAGTTATATTATTCTATAAATAGTTCAGACACAACGTGCCGATAGTTAACGTGCCGTACCTAAGAAACATATGTGTAATTTATATTTAAAACTCGGCACAAAATTGTGAAAAATAGGTTTTTCGCATATAAAAAGTTAATTTACTAAAATATATTTCATCAATTTATTTAGCTCTTAGTTGCAGTTTTTAAGTTTCTAAAAATAGTTTTAATTTTTTTATCATATCAGAACATGATGCTGTTTTAGGCATGTGGTTTTTGGCGTCAACAAAAATCCGTTGGCGAAAAATAAAAATTTATTAATTTCACGAGCATTTCAAAAAATCAGCTTTTAAAAACGTGTTGCCATTGCATTTATAAAACTCTGATTAAAACTAAATTATTTAATGGCTACAGCAAATAAAATCTGAAAAAATGTCATTTTGAGCACGTGGTTATATGAAATGAAATAAAAAAGAAATGTGATATTTTTTTAAACAATCAAGGCGTGAGAAAGTTTTTTTTAATCGTTTTCGATACTAAAGTGACTCGCTCGATGAAACAATTAAAATGAATAAAAATATAATTTAACTTGCACGAGCCGTTCAAGAAATTGTGTTCTGACATGATACATTGAAATATGCGTAGCAAATTTCATCATAATCTTTTTCTTTCTTTTTTTTGCATTTTACATTTTGTTATAAAATGTTTCATAATTCCTTCGTGGCCCAAGAAACATCATATGAAGTTTTTGAAATTCTTTGCATTGAAAATATCAGTTTATTAAGCCAAGAACTTTAAATGTAAAATATGATTCTGAATAGACTCGCTTAACCTACTTGACCTTAATTTTTTGCAAAAAAAAAATAACAATAATCTCAAAAGGATAATTATGCAAAGCCATATCAAACGAAAGCATTTTTTCTGCTTGTACCATTAACAATATCATGCGAGTTTCAAAATTGGAAGAAAAGAAAAAGACATTGTTTTAGAGGTGAATATTTGCTAAAACTATAAACACGAAACAACAAAATTAAGCACCCCAGGTCACAAATGATAATGGTTCTGGAAAAGTGAATATTTCAAGTCTAATAAATAAGCTTGTTTGTTCATACTAAAACAGGCTTGGGGTACATTTTCGTAACTGAACTAGAAAGGTATATAAGGCAAAGTCGAGTCCATAAATTAGGGGACAACATCTTCGTATAAGAAAAGCTGCGTTGTAGTTGTTTCAAGTAAAGAAAGAAAGAAATATAGAACGCAAATAACCTATAGCAAAATTGTAATTCGAATAATGAAAAAATGTTGTAATATTTGAAAAATACCCGTCGAAAAATATACTATATGAATTAAAAGTTAAATTATAAAATACTAATTAAAAATGATTTTTATGCAATGAGATGCTTCGAACTGTGATGGAAAAATATAAAAATTTCATTCTATTTTTAATTATAAAACACAAACTCCAAATTTGGGAATCCCTTTTTATCTAATAGAATTAATTACATAGAACTAATAATTAAATATCAACATTATGAATTCTAATTCTTAAGAAATAATTTAATCAATTTCCTGATATGCTTTGAGTTTTTATAAAACAAACTAAAGAATCCGTGGGATATTGATTAATCAATAGTTTATTGTAAATTGATAGTCCAATATAATATTAAATGCATATTCTTTATTCACTATCAATGATTGTGTCTTTAACCTAAATCCATTTAAAATAAGAAAACCGTTTTAAACCGAATTTTTAATTAATTCTGAAATTACAATAAAATTCCTTTAAATTCTTTCATACTTTTTTCTGTTTTGCCTTGTTCTTTTATATAGAAAGCATTTGATTATCCTAGTCAATATGTTACTCACAAGTATGATTTTCTTTTCTTGGAATCAAAGTAATACACTAGAGATCAGTTTTTTATGGCAAAAAAATTCATTATAAGTAACTTAATAGCTTTTTTTGATATTTTTATTTACATATTCTATGGACCCAGAGGAATGCTGGGAATGTGGAATCCATTCGCTTCAATGGGCCGAAAATAACATACAAAACAATTCTTTTTTTTCTTTTACATGAGAGATAATTCTTTTATTTATGGAATGCCCGCTGGGAGGCCTTTTTTTCCAGAGCTAACTGAAACTAAATTCATGTGTTTTTAGAATCTTTATATTTGGATGATAAGAATAAGAATGTGGCATTTGATTGGATGGTTTAATCAATTTTTTTGGTTCAGTGAGAAGAAATAAATAAATGCTTTCTTAAATATTAAAAGTTCTTATTATTCTTCGCAACAATAAGCTTGTTTGTCTCTGATGATTTCATTTATTCGATTGGATTCTGATAAATTAAAGTATATTTGAAAAAAACTGCAAAAGAAAACAAAGACGAATTTTTTTATTCTAAAATAGTAAAAAAAAATAGAAAATCTTGAAAAAAAATTACATATTAGAAATCAGTATCTTAATTTTCATTTTTTTTAATTTTTACAAACAAATTTGTAAGTATAGATAGAAATAAATCTAATTCTTATTTACCCATATACGTAGTATAGTGAGAGTATAGTAATCGTGTATAGTAACTTTATAATAACTTTGGATTTTGACGAAGTTTTAGAGCTTCCTGAGTTCAGAAAACACATTTTTGCAAAACTTCCATTTGTTTGTAAGTCTATTTGCGGCAAGAATAACTCAAAAACGCTATCAGATAGACAGTTGTAATTTTGTATGTGATCTTAACGCCAAATTTGTAGATTCCATTCCAATTTTCAATAAAATTCACTAAGAAAAGTCTGTCTGTCCGGATGTTCGAATGACATCGTAGATAAATTCTCGTAGTGAAAATTCTAAATTCACGACAACAGTTAACATTTCGTTATTATTTTACGCCTGCGCCATGAAAAGCATTCTATAGCATGCTGTGTTTAAGTGGATGAAATTGGATGTTAATGCAGTTTTTTCAAATATTAATTCATAAATTAAATTTAATTAATTTTTAATGTTTTAAATAGGTTTTTATCAGTTTGTAACGAAAATTGAGATCGACAAGCTGTAGCTCAATCGGCAAAACGCGAGGATTTCAGTATTTTTTACGTTAAGGTAAAGAATGCGAATGCGATTCTCACGATAATCAAAAGTGGTTTTTTGATAAATTATTTATATTAATTGCAATTACTTAGTAAAAAGCAACTAAAATAAAAAAAAATTCTTTTTTGATCTAAGTAGGAATTGAATTTTTAAAAAATTTATATTACTTGCCTATTACATAATTTAGATTTCAGCAATCAAGTATATAAAATATTATTTCACAAAGCCTTTTTTATTAAAATTATTTTGCAAACCATTCTACCGATTGAAGATTACCTCTAAGTATCTAACTAATATATGAAGTTCTTTGCCTATTAACTTGATTAAATTATCCAAATTTACCTAGAAAGTAAAATGTTTTAACTGACCTTATAATCTAAAATAATAAGACTAATTTCAAGCGAACAAAAAAATTAAATAATTAAATTCAGTTTAACACAAATTTAGTTTTAAAATATAAATTAAAAATGTTAATAAATAACTACAAGGGATTAAAAAATTATGTCAAATATACATTAAACATTGAACCAAATGTATAACCTTCTATTCTTTGTGCATTTAGAATATTTTAATCATTTCAACAAGCAGCGCCACATGTGTCGCTATTGGCAAAAACAGAAATGTTTAACAATAAATTGATTCAGCGTAACCCAAGTAGTATACATTCAAAATAAGGTTTTTAATTCAAAGTTTTATTTACAACTAAGATTTAGATCGCAATACCTTTATATTACATACTCTGAAGGTTTTAAAAAAAGGATTTCTTGAAGAATATGTATAAAAACAAAGAAAACACTCCTAAAGCATCTTATTTTATAATTTTTTTATACCTTTTTTGCATTTATGTGGTTTTAAAACATATCAAAAAACAAGAAAGTATAACAATAATTTATTTTTAGGAATATTTTACTTAATAATTAAAATAAAGGGCTTCACTATTTTTTCCCTAATGTCGTAAGTCTATGCCCTTCAGATGTGGCAGAATCGACTTCAACCAATAAACGATGCCTCATGCAAGCAGCGTGACTCCCGCAAAGCAAAAGAAAACTAATTCGGTTTGCGATCTTCCAATTGACATTTTGCAAGAGAAAAAGCTGTTCAAAACAGCTTTTCTTTTGCAGAAGTGGAGGCGTCTTTTAGTAGAAGTTTTTGCTTCAAAATGAGCTCAGACAAGTTGACATGTTTACTATGAATTTTTTTTTTTTCATTTTACTGGTCAGGAGAGGAATATGAAAATTCGAAACTTTATGTTTTTATAAATCTAATAAATATTCATAGATTGATAATTTATTTTAATTTAATTTTCTCCTTTAAATTAAACAAATAGACATGAACTCTTTAAAATATTAAATATAGTCTTAATAAAAAAGTTCTTAGTAAAAAATTAAAATGTAAGTCTTATTTAAAAATTTCATAAGCTTGATAATAAGTAGAAAGAATGTTATTAAAAATCAGGAGGCTAAAAACTTAAAGTGTTGATAAAAAACATGTTCTTAAATATAATTTTGTAATTTACAAACAAGAACTTTTTTTTTTGAAAATGGGGGAATTTTTTTTTCGTATGTTATTTATCTTGACTTCATGTTTTTGTTATATAAAACAGCCATTTAAATATTAAGGTTTTGTTTTGACATGCAAATTTTAAGAAAAAAAAGGAATTTTTTACATCTGAACCCATCAACAAAATTTTGTTTTCAAAAACAATATTTTTTAATCAATTATTTTAATTGAATAGTCGTTTTATTGTATAGGTATTCATTGTATTGTTTAGTAGTCGTTTTATTATATAGACATTGATTGTATAGCTTAATAGTCATTTTATTGTATAGACATTAATTGTATAGCTTAATAGTCATTTTATTGAATAGTTATAAGTTATATAGTTGAATATTTATTAGTTGGATTGAATTCTTATTATTTTATTGAATTTAATTTTTAACGTATTATTTCGTGATACTTAATTTTAAACATAATGGCGATTGACATGCTGTTGTTGTTGGTTTTCAAGTGCATAATAATTTCGGTTTAATATATGGAAACATATTTAAATCAAGTGTTTTTATTAAATAATACTCAAATTCAAAAAATATTTAAATATTCTATTGCTATCAGAAACTCTCAATAGCACAGCATTTGAGATTTCTATTACATCCCGAAATAAGAGAAAATTCAAATTTTAGATATATCGTCTGGAACGACATGAATCAAATTAATTTGAATACAATTGTATAAAGATTAACCATAAAAGCTTCGCAATTGATAGAAAATGTTTTGATGATTTATCGAAAATTCAATGAATATATATTACTTAATTATATTTATGCAGCTAATTGAAAATGTTCTGAAAAATTGAACAAAGATAGAATATTGAATGATAAAAGAATTTGTCTCATAAAATCTGGAAATAAAAACTAATTGGTGGAGAGAAAGAAAGCCCTTAAATAAATATTTCGCAATTGATCTTAACATAATACGTACCTCACAAGCAGTTTTGTTTATTTCTATTTTTTGACATTAAAATAACTAAAAATTAGATATTTAGAAACAGAATTATTCATATTTATAAGCATTAAATTCAACTTACAATTTTTTTTATTAAAAGAAAACTTAGACTTCAGTTTCTTATAAATAAAAAAATCCATGTAAGAAATAAGGACAATATGCTTGCTGCTCAGACGTGATTTACATTGGCGAACTTCTGAACAAGGAAAATCGACTTAAGTTAAAGAATGTGATTAGAAAGAAATTACTTATTTTATTCTATAAATAATGAAATGAGTTGTATTTTTTAAAGATTTCTTACAGGCAGAGTATTAAACCTAAGAATAATCTAATATAATAAGAAAAATAATATTCTTCAGATGCTCTAAAATTCTTCAAAGAATTCTGAAAATTGTTCTATTCACTTGCAAAAAGTGGACTTTCCAAAATATTTCTTATTTTTTTATTTAGCTTTTAATTCTTGTTGTGAAATTTCTCAAAACAAATAATTTTACTTCTATTCTCTATTTTGACATAAAATTTTTCATTGCTTCAATGGGATCTAAGTATGACCAAGGAATTTTTTTTATTAAATTTATAAACTTTTAATATCTATTAACTGTTATTATCTATATTATTTACAGTATATTAATATCTCAATTATTTTCTATGTTGTTTACTATCTATTCTTATCTGCTTATATATTATAATAAATATCGATATGTATTAAAAATATATTATGATAAATTTTACAAAGCATTTATAATGAAAAATTCGATTTCTTTTGAGATACTTGTTTTTGTCAAGAATTTTAAATCTGAAATATTATTCTACAAAAACTCATTAAACTTATCTAACTTTTTATTCAAAAATAGATCTCAAGAGACTAATTATGCAATTCATTTCGAAAGAAGACATATTTATTTTTAATACTTATGTAATTAACAATATATACTTTTTAAAAGTGGAAGAAAAAACATTTTTCAAAAGAAATAGAGGTGAATACTGATTAAGGCTATGAATAAACAACAATAAAATAAAACGCTTTAAGTCACAAAGGATGTTGGTTCCCAAAAAATAAATAATTCAAGTCTAATAAATAATTTTGTTGACACTAAAACAAGCTTGGGGCACATTTTCTTAACTAAACAGAAAAGGAACATAACTCACTAGAGCTCATATACCACGGGTCAAAACAATCGCTTAAGAAAAAAAATTACTTATTTTGAGTAAATAAGAAATAAATATACTAGAACACACACATGCTTACGACAAAAATGTAATTCGAATAATAAGGAAATTATAATAGTATTAAAAATTAGAAGATGTTAATGGTATAATCATGAAGATTTTGTTTTATTTTATTGTTTTAAATACTAGTGAAGTTTTTGTCCACTTCTCATTTAATGAATGTGTGGCGTTAGCTTCATAAGCAGATCCCTTGAGCTGAAGTGCTTTTTTGTCTAATGGGTATGTTACTCGGCTACAAACCAGAACGTTGTATGTCCAGTAATAAGGCATTCCGTATACTCTACATTGGTGACTCATTACCTTGAATAAACAACCTTCGTACAATTCAACAGCAACATACAACTGCTGTGGCGCCATCTATTAACAGCAAAAGTCGTGAGACACACTTAACACAGCAACCAAACAAATTCGTCAGGCTCACCTGACGCATCGAATCACACATTCGCTTGTCAATTCTCTCACACGTTTGTCATAATGCTTGGCGATATAAAAAAATTTGTTTATCTCTCCCCGTTTTACTGGTAGGGGAGTATTTAGACGTTAGCTTCATAAGCCATTTAGCATTTTTGTTTAATATTCATGTTACTCGGCTACAAACCCTAAAGATGAGAGTTTGGGCCTAGGTCAATCCCCATCTGCCACACATGCATAGTATTTGTTGCGCTTATTCTTGACCTGATTATCTGGAAAGTAATAAAATCTGTAGTTCTTATTCAAGTGTCATAATAAGGCCTTTTCTTGAAAATTGATGACCGAAGCACTTTGTTATACAATTTTTATATTAAGGCCATAGAAGCTCTTTGGCATAGTCCAATAAATAAGCATGAGCATTTATAAGTACATGGATTATGTGCTCTATTAGCCCATAGTCCAATCCGTTCGATTTCTCTCCCCACTTTTTAAAAAGTTTTCTGCGTACAACTCATGATAAAAGCAATTGTTATCTTATTAAAGATGAAACTAATTCTAATATCATCACGGAAATCTCTTAAACGGACCTTTGAAATAACTTGATAAGAATGTTATGCATTTACAGTTCATCTCTTTAAGGCGTAAAGCTCTGATATATCCGTACAACTTCATACCTTTTTCAGACTTTAAAGCTGCAACCTCTATAAAAGTAGATAGTGAAATGATGAAATTAAAAATTATATAATCGAGTTAATTTACGAGCAAAGTCTCTCGAATGGATGTATGTTTAAAATGTAATGTAAAAAAATAAGTCAATTCCTACTTAGGTCAACAAAAACAAATTTTATTTTAGTTATTACTTTTTATTAAATAATTACAATCGATATAAATAATTTATCAAAGAATTATACCTCGCCAAAACAAAATCAAGTCTGCACTAGTTGAATAAAACCAGAACACACTCAGTTTTGGTGAATTTTCATTCGTTTCAACAGCAATTGATGCAACGCAAATACGTGAATATTCTACTCCTGTTGGGGTAACACAATACAGATTAGATTTTCTTTGTTCTGTATTATTTTAACTCGAAAGTACTTCAAAATGAATCCGAAAAGTTGATTAATTAACAATGTTTCATTATAAAGGCATCCAACATGATGAAAATAAACAGAATCATTTGAAATAATCGGTGGAAAACATGTTAACTCTAAAATCATTGGCGGGTTGAGGGGATTTTTTACTTATTTGGAGATGGAGAAAAGAAGAGTTTTAGCTAGAAAGTGAGTTTTTAATTAATTAATTAATATTTGAAAAAACAAAAAATAGGCTTTTTTACTCGAAAAATATGAAACACAGATATAAAAAACGCAGCTAAAGTGTATTCAAAGAAATGTGCTTCCAGACATTTAAAGCACAAGTGCGCATCAAATTGCTTATTTGAAAAAAAATAACGCTCAGATAGAAAGGTTACATAGTTCCTTCTGCAATGAATATTCCACAGAGAGAGAGAGAGAGAGAGTTTACAACAATTGTACGTATGCCTCCGCTTACATAGTCTCCAAGATAAAAAAATTTTTTAATGATTTCGTAATCTGTTTTTTAATATTTTCCTTTTTGATGTCAAAGACATTAACTTGTCGTCAAATTTACCACGAAACTGATAGACCATTCGTCTGCATTCTTTAAGAATATCTTCAAAACAACATTCTTTACTACGAAATTAATTGCACATATTAAAAAAAATATTACATAGCAATATTGAAAGGCTCACCATAAAGCAAAGTCTGGATGAATTGTGTTAAGTTTAGTTGTATTAGCATTCGTTTTGGAAACAATACAAAATATTGTTTGTAACATTTGAAAATACTGTTGTAATTTTGTACTTCGAACAAATGATGAGGTTTTCATCTGAGAAAATATTTCTTTAGATTTTCAACGTCCTCATCTGGGAAGGGGAGGATGTGAAAATTGACCCTGGATTTAAAGTCAGGTAAATCAATTGGATATCGAATTTGCGCTCTCTAGATTCGAATCGGCTGAAAGACATTTTCGATCCTACGATTCTTGCCGAAATTAAAAATCTATAAAATAGAATTAAATACATAGCATGATTTACAAGACTTTATAGATCTTTGGAGAAATGTTAACATCTTTTTCCCTTCAAATAAGTAAAGAAAAAATCGACGCCATATGAAAATTACTTTAAAAAAATATTTTAAATATTTAGATGTCGGCTTTCCTGAAAATATATTCTGAATTATAGATGAACTCAGAAAACCGAGTATGCTTGCAATCATAAGTTCTACTTTCAATTAAATTATGGACAACATTGAAGTTAAAATATCGCATGGGAAGCGTGGGTGCGTTTTTCTCCAGAATAAAATGCTTACAAGAGTCTAAGGCAATAATAAAAAAAAAGAAATTTCCTTATCAATATGAAATATTTCGGTTTCGAATGCAATTTTATTACCATCCATACAAGAGGAACGTTAAAAACTTTTTTGCTGTTACACTTCTCTAGAATTGCATCAGTATGTGAATATATTTCTTTAGTCAACCTTAGAAGAAAATACGAGAAAAGTAAGAAAATGATGTTCAGGAATTTAGAATTCAAAAAAAGTTTTGTTAGGAAACTCTGCTTATCTTTACATGTAATTCGATGAAATGAATTTTTAAAATTTCTACAAAGATTATTTAAAATAAGATGTATCATGCTATGTTATTTTAAATCAATTTTTCAGATTTCAGATCTAAGAATTTATCCGTTTGCTATTTCACTGAGCTAAGTTTTTTTTTAATGTTTTATACATTTTTCAAAAGGTAGATTATTCGTGATAGATAAATTATTCCATAACAAAACATACAATAAATATTTTATTTTTACTATTATTTGGAAAATATATTTCAATGTTTGAATGCATTTGATAGGAAAATATTGGAACGTAAACTTAACTCATGTTATTTATTTAAAATTTGTAGATAAACTCTGTTGTATGTTATAAATTGATTTGTCTGTTTAAAGAAATATTTCTAGCATTGTCTAGAAATGCTATGTATCAATATTTTAAATTACTCTTTTCTTCAAAAATTTCTGTGTGCATACATAATTTGTATTTATTCTTTCAGAAATGCAAAAACGTTTCATAAATTCTTAACGTGGATTTCCAGACATAGAAAAAAATAATAAATACTCATCTATTATATTAAATTTATCTTATTCATGTCAGTTAAATCAATTTGTTGAACATTAAATTATGGAGTTTTTTAAAGAACATACTAAGTATAAAAATTATTAAGATGTGTAAAAAAAAATTTCAAACTCCAAAATACATAAATCTTTGTCTGTCAATATTTTAAAGGAGTTAAATTTTATTTTTGTATTTAAAAATGCATGTAGAGGCCACTTTATCTCTCCCTATCTATTTATCTCTATCTATCTATCTATCGTCAGCAGATGAACTAGACGAGTAAATATCAAGCTGGAAAACAGAAAAAAGGAGACGTTAGGAAGCGAGAAGTGGAAGCATCGAAGTTGATGGATAACAGACATTGCATGTCCGCCTGTCCGGAAAAAGGGCAATCAGCCCTATACTTTTGTTCTTTCTCTTCATGTTCGTTTAGTTCTATTTCCGTGTATTAAAAGATACAAAAGTCAAATATATGGTCCTATTTTGATGGAATATGTCCCAACCGTACATACATAACCTCAAACAGCCATTCCTGTCTCTCCCCGCTCTTTGAATACATACCGATAAAACTGAATGACTGGACGACCGTGACAGCATTGGTGTGAATTAACGTTGGATTATCATTAAGACTAAACCTTAGTTTATTCCTAATGATTATCACCAGACACGGCATGACCAGAGCCGAAGGAGTCACATACAGTCAACAATAGGGGGTTGCTTTCTTTATACTATATGTGTATGCACCAGAGAGGGGAGATCAATCGCCATATCCTATCATCCCCAGGCCATGGTATTCCCCATTGGGGTTAAAAATAAGCATAATTAAAACTTTAGGAAACATATGAAAATTAAAGGCTCGTGGAAAGTGATAACTTAGACTTATCTATATATAAACTGAAAATCAGTTATGGTAATATAATTACTTGAAAAAATGTTTAGTACTTCCATAAAAATCAATATATTTTTTTTATAAATTAAACTATTTATTTATACATCACTTTATTTATAAATGAAACAGATTTTTAATTGTTAACACAGAATTCCTAGCTTTAGGATAAATTTTAATTATTACTTTTAGAATATTATCGTAAGGACTCTGTATGTATGTTTAGATAAGAAAAAAAATATTGTACTAGAATATTCATGAAGACATAGAAAAGTAATGTTCAGAAACGAAAGAATTTAAATACTTTTCAGTTTCATTGACATATTCAAGAAAATAAAAAAAATCAAATTCAAAACTAATAAATGAAAATAATATTGTAAAATTAAAGAAATGTGAAATGTCCTCGTGGAAACTCAAATATCAATTCACTATTCTATACCATGAGACATTCTTTTTCGAATTCTTCATTTTTTTATCGAAAAAAAACTTGATTATTGAATTTTTTTAATGAACTATATTATAACGATTATGTTTTTAGACTGACATTTATTGATTGAAGCACGATAAATTATATGCATCAATCAGGGATGAGCTCGAATATGGCATTTATCAGTTCATCAATCAAGGAGGATCTCGAATAACGCTTATATCATTTCATCAGTCAGGAAGGAACTCGAATAAGACATCTATCAGTTCATCAGTCTTGAGAGAAACTTGAATAAGGCATCTACTCAAAGTTTACTGTAAAAGCTCTGCTGATAATAAAGCGGGATCAAGAATTACCAAATCCGGCACTCCTTGATTTAACTTCTTCGATTAATTACATCTCATTTTAGCATTTTCCTTCAAAAACTGTTCAATATATTATAGCATAAGAAATATTTTTACAAATTTAAGTTAGACTAAAATTCAAAAATTAATATTCAGTGAGATCAGTTTTTTTTTATTTTAAACAGAATACTAATACAATATTTTTCCATTATAAAACCACATCCGAAATAATAATAATAATCTGTGTGAATATTTCAATTAGACTGGTATACAATTAATAAAAATAAATATTATATTTTTTTGTTTATAACTCATTCCAGTTATAACATAAAATAAAACTGAACACTTTTTCTTTAAAAAAATTAGTATGGTCTTAGGCAATATTTATTTTTCTCCTATAAATGATGTGATGTTAAATCTATGACTTATGTAACAAACCTGATGAGTTCAGAATAAAATATCCTCACGATATTTTAAAATAAAAATTCAAATGTCATTTAAAACTGTTGTGTGTAAAAATTAATTGGTAATATAAGAAATGGGGAAAAAATTACTTTAGTTTACAAAGATGTTTATGAGTATGATTATTAAACCTACATATTTAGAAGATAATAAATAATGTTACAAGCGGGCAAGTGCCACGGAAGTACGTCGAAGCTGGCGACGTTTGACGAGGGGCTTCGTACCAGACGAGTTGGTTTGGTGAAAGAAATAGTCTGGTATCCCCTGGATCATACGTGAAACGCCGAGTTGCTTCTTATGCTATTGGGTGCGAGCTCGGTCAGCTATATAAGGGACGGGTAGGTGTAGTTCCGGAGTTAGTTAGGTAGCTTCCTCTCGGAAAAGAAGCGTCTCGCTGGACTAGCGGATTACTTTTCTCGCTTGTTATTAGTGAGCTATGTTTACGTTTGCTGATAACGTTGTATTACTGAACTCGCTGTGACTTACTGTTCACTGTGCTCTACGATATCTGTTTTGCAGTCCGTTTTTATTGAGCGTAAGGCTGCATTTACGCGGTTAGTGACAGTTGACTGCTGGATTGTGTTTATCTGAAGTTTTACTTTACCAGTCAAAATAAATTTGTTTATGCTGTCCTTAAGTAAAGTCTTTTCAACCCGAACCCGCTACTCTAAAAACGTAACAATAATAAACAATCAAGAAAAACGAAGAAAATAATTAGATGAAAAAGAAATAAGTTATTAAGTTGTAGTTGTTATTTGATGTTTAATTTAGTGAACAGATTATACTAATTGTAATACTTATGGAAATAATAATACGTATTCTACTAATGAAAAAATAAAAGGTAATTTAAAGATTGAGAAGAATAAATTATTTGTTTTATGACTCATTGATTAAAATATAAGAATTGTAAATACAAAGAAGCAAAAAAAATGAAGATTTTTGTGTAGCTTATAGGATTTGACTGATTGTGAAACCTTTAAATTGAAACTCAACTCCAATAAGCGTTTTATGAAAAAAAAATGAATAGTTTGATGGAAAGTTTCAAAATATTCAATACCCAATATTGAACTCCGGTGATATCAGCCGTATAGCAAATATGACAGGACTTATTCTGCATTGTAATGTAACGAACTGTGATGATGATTTTTTACACTTTTTTTCTTACGCGGAGTCCCACACATAGTTAGAAATAACGAATTTAATTATTCTATCTTTATTATTTTATAAAAGTGTTAAAAAAACATTCTTATAAAATCATTTATTTATCGAACAGAAAAATTCTAAGTATTTCAATATTAAAAAACCGTTGCCATTTTAAAAAATAAGATTCAAATTCTTTCTGAAATAAATTTTACTAAACATTTATAACATAATTTCTGTTTTTTTATCGAATTTTTTTATGAGATAAATTTAATTATAGAAATTAGTGAGAGTAAATGTCCTTAGTTAAAAAAGAAATTTGGTTACATTCCAAGAGAAAATTATATTTCATGATGAAAAAATTAATTAAAAAGAGGAAAATATTAATTAAAAAATAAAAACACATTAGATATTATTGAAAATCATTTTAACGTCTGGAAAAATTTTTGCAGACGATTTTCCACACGTGATAATTTTAAATAAACTAGTTCTGCTATTTTTATTCATCAGAGAAATTAATATTTCATGTATAGAAATTCATTATTTCGAAAGACAAAAAAAATATTATTATATTCAAACACGGAAGAGTCGAAACTTAATTAAATTTTGCTAGAATGCACCTTCGTTCCAAATTAATCTATATTTGGCATTTCGGTTTCCAGCATTTTTATCGAATATCGAAAAGTCAATTTACATAAGAATCATGAAATTAATTTATTCCATACTAAAAATTAAATTGATCAGGTTTTTAATTACCTTATGCAAAAGATGAAATTGTTAATTTTCTGTTAACGAATTTTTTCCGCTACATGAATCATTAAGCTGTTTCATCGAATTATCGTGTTCAAAGATAACAAAGTTTTATATTCTTTTTCTTTTTTTTTGCTTATTTTAATTTGAACTATAAGTTTATAGTTCAAGCTTATAGTATAAGTCTAATATAATAAGTTTATGGTATAAGTCTTTGAACTATAATTTTAAATTTAATTCCAAATTTCAGTTTAAGTATTATAGTTAGAGACAGTGAGGCATTGACTATGTGAAATTTTCGTAGTCATACTTAATAATTTTAATAGTCGTTAAGTGATGAAATTAATCTATATGTCATCAGCCTTAAAAAAAAATTTCATATCAAGCACACTAGTGAACATTTTCATTTACGTTAAAAATTTTATGAAATTATTTTTGAAAGATATGTCAAACAAAACCAGTCTAATTATTATTAGTTCTTTATATATTCACAGAAAAGTAAAGAATTCAAAGGAATAGATAATAGATCATCAGATTTTTTTTTATTGTTTTTAATATATTCAAGGAGTTCATTCTGACTTTTGCTCAGTAAATTTTTTTTGCGATGATTAAAAGATAATTAAAAGGTAATAGCGATAATTAAAAGGTGATAAAATAAATGATATTATAAAACATTTTAATACTTACGATTTTCCTATTCTCTTATTAATTAGTTTAATAAATCCATGAAATTAGCTATGAAACATACTTTTACACAGTTTTTTTTTTAACTTTGTTTAATCTGTGCGCATTTCGTATTCGTAAAGACGGAATATCGTAACAGATTTTTCACTTCTTCTCTGATGCTTTAGACTTTGGCACTTCCTCTCTGATGCTGTTTCTTATGGCACTTGCCATGGAGAAGCTCGCTGAGGTAGTCAGTTATTTTAAACCTAATCAGAGTCTCTTTTTTTCTGTAGTAGTGACAAACTGGGGCCAAGAGTACGACTTTTTCTACTCACTCATCACATTCGCTTGCACAGTCCCTTCTTACAGGGTAGCACATTCACACTCCTTATAGATAGAACGCAGAATAACAACCATTCCCGAACCGGGAAGCCCAGATCACGGGAAAATGATCTACCCCTATGCCAGAACGCCGGGTGAGTTTTGAAATTTTCAGCATATATGTAAATAAGAATATAATACACGACTTTCACATTTTGGAAGTTTCATTGATAGTCAATTATTAGCGTTAAATTTTATTTTCATATTTTTGTCTACAACTGATAGTTAATTAATTTATAATATATAATTTTAATTTCATATTTGTGCCTTAGAAGCTGGTAGTTGATTTATTCATACCAATAAATACTGATTCCTTTTACTGTGTTCTTTTCTGGTTGTATTCAATTGATTGATTCATTGATATTGTTAAAGGTTGATTACAAGTATGTGTTTTCATCAAGTAGTTAAGTGATAATGATGTTATTTTCATGAAGGTGTCTTACTGACTGGTACTTAATTGATTTTGTTAAATTTTGATTTCATATCTGTCTTAAATTCGTACTGAATTTCAGGAAAAATGATTTGTTATTGTTCTCGTGTTCCGCTTTGCAAAGGTAGGAGAGGTGCAAACCCTGAGTACTCGAGGGCAGAAGTTTGATTTCAAGCTCGCACACGTCAGAAATCCTTTTCAAGGGGCGGACTTCATGCATTCATCCACAGATCGTAATTTAGATCTGGAAGAGAGAACGATTACTTTTGACACAATATCCCCAGTGGTATTACTCTCCACATGAAGTTTAACGTGTGTCAGTCACCACGCACACGAGGAATCTTCGGCTGTTGAGTTCGAATTCCTAACACAAGGAATGCGAAACCAACGCCCTACTAACCAAACTATCCCATTCAGGAAAAATGATTTGAAAAAAAAAAGAATTTTAGATTCCGTAATTATTTTAACTGTGAATAATAAATTAAAGACTATAAATAATAGAAATATTCAAATTATCCATGTTCAATTCCTTAGTAAAATAAGATATTTTTTTAATTAAAAAGAAAAACTTTATGAAATATTATCCGAAAATTAATCATATTACGAAATTTAATTTACTATGAATTCTTTAGAGTCTTAACATTGAAAATTGATAAGTTTCATATCAAGAAATGATTTTTAAAGAAAACTAGAAAGTATGGAAACGGAAAAATGTTACTGTCAGCATCAATTTATTAGGGAAAACGATCATCATCTTCTGTATTGATTATCATTTGCTTTTCAGAGTACAATAGCAAAAATTAGTTTCATTACCCCTAATGCAGCGATAACGAAAAATCATTTGCTTTAATTTACATTTGCACTTTCTTTATCACTAACTTCGCTGCTAATTATATTAAAATATATCTCATTTATGAGCAGAAAATTACAAAAGAATCTTACTGGGGCAAAAAAAAATTAGCTCAATTTGCCAAACAGTTGCCGATAAAATCTGCGAGTAATCGTTTTTTTGCAGAGAAAAAGTTCCGAGATCGATATTCGGATTAATCATTCCTTATAAAAGATTAGAATATATCATTATCGCTTGGCTTTGTGTAAAAACAACTATTGTCCAAAATTATAAATAAGTAAAATACCGTTTTACAAAAATACAAAACATTTTAACACTAACTTTTTGGCATTTGATCGATACATTGGAGCTGCTATTGGAAAATAGCCATTTGACTAATCCCAGTAGGTTTTGCAGTAAAAAGAAAACAGTATTCAAATTGTCTGAAATAAAAATGAAAACAAAGATGATTATATAAGCTATAAAATTTTGCAGGTCTTGTTTGCATATAGTGTCACTGTTTAATTTTAATAATTTCAGAGATTGCATTAAGTAAATGGATGAACTAATAACTTAATTTGGTTCAGATATTATGGCATCACTTGGTAATGAGTTTGAGAAAAAATTCCAAGATTCCATTATATTTAAAATACGGCATTAAAGTGTTAATTCAAAAAGACAAAAATCATTCTTGTTACAAACCTGTAATTGCGTTTTCTAGCACGAATTGTGTCAGCTTAAGAAAGACCTTTTTACGATCGACCTTGCTCAGCGGATGATCTCTAAGCTTCGTGACAAACTTGGCAACCTTTTGGCGACTTAGTGACGAATTTGGTGGTTTTGACAACAAACTGGATATTGTTGGACATTTCGAAAATTTTCACGTTACGTCCAATAAAAACTGAGATGAGCTTTGATTAGCCTAGAAGATTCTTGATCCGCCTTTCAGGAGCTATAAATACCGGCAGTTTTAAACTGCAGAGAGGAATTGAATTGGACCGGAAGTAAAGTTGGAGGAGATGGCAAGTAACGAGTCTTCGAAAGGATAGCGAAGCAACGATTGAGGTTAGTGACGTGTGGAGCTCAACGAGTGCTGAACTACTGTGCACGAAATCGTGTTGTCTGTCTACTGCAGAACTTTGTGTAGAGTAGCCAGTCGTGAGGTAGAGAGTTGATAGCTAAAGCGAAAAGACAATGAGAAGTTCAACTGTTTGGAGAGATTTCAGAGCGAAACTCCTATGATTACCTCTCCTGCTGGATTCTGTCTCTCCGGTTTGTGGTAGATTATTGCTTATGGACGACTATCTGTTGTAGTGTACTGTTGTGTGTTCGTCTCAGCTATACTTATTTGTCGTTTGTGTGTTTGTCTTTTCTATACATTTTTGTCTTCTGTGGGTTTGTCTTGGATGTACATATTTGTCTTCTGTATACTCTTCGTCTTTGTGTTAGCGTCTTCGTGTAAAGAAACACCGTTGGTGTTTTCTACT
>JAOUZG010044335.1:161681-203204 GCA_026289955.1 Argiope argentata
TTGTGTTAGCGTCTTCGTGTAAAGAAACACCGTTGGTGTTTTCTACTAAGGCCTGCTGATTGTGTCTTCACACCATACACTCACTATAAAAGAACAGATAAGATTCGAAACACTATTACCTCTTAATGTATTGAGTTATTGTTGTTGTTTTTTTAAAAAAAATAACGACAGTAATTAAGAGGATCAAAAAATTATCCGTTTTATTAATTCATAGAAAATTGCAAAATTTCGTAAATGGTTTACAATAAATTATATGCATTTGTTTGCGTGCGCTTTGAAATTACTCCCAATTTTTAAGACTACTTACATTTTTGTCGTTTGGTGTAATGATACTTGCGCAAATCTAACAAAAACAAATCTAATCGGAGAAAATCTAACAAAACACTGTTCTACAATAGTTACGAAATATTAGAGTTATTTCTTAATAATTACATCTCCGAGTAATTCCTTAAGAATTATTTTTCTGAATCTGTGATGTTCTTTAGGCACGCTTTTCCCTATCAATTAAAAAGAATATTGGACAAACTTACACTTGTAATCTCAAACTCCTATACCTAATTTGATTTTTTTTTAGTGACGGCATCCTGGCATAGAAGTAGAGCGTCTTCCCCGTGATCGAGTCCCGGTTCGTGCATGGTTGTTCTTCATCTGTGTTCTATCTGTAATTTGAGAGCTTGTAAAAAGAGGTTGTGCAAGCGAATGTGCCGCATGAGTATCTATGACGTACTTTTGGCCCTAGATGGCGCTATTAAAAAAACAAGAGACGCTCTCTCGGTTTAAAATCGCTGACTTCATCAGATAGCTTGGTTATGACAATTGTCATAAGAAACAATAGCAATATATGCTTTATTCATTGAATTTTTGATTTATTGCATGAACATGAAAGTACAAACCGATAAACAGCCAATTCTTAATTGGTTTTGCCATAAACTTTGACAATTGTCTGTACTATAATTGTTAAATTTGTGTATCAGATCTAATCTATCTAGTTTTCTTCATTTTTAAATATCGTGCTAATTTCTATTCGAAAAACCGGACTTGCGATATTTCTCTGAATAGATTTTACTCAAAAATTAATAAAGTCTACAAATTTGGCCCAAAAATCGTATGCTAAATTTCATTCCTCTAGCTCAAAGTGTTCTTCATTTATTTTTGTCTCAGACAGATGGATATTTTTAACTCATAGACTATTATGGGTTTGGGCCGGAAATTATGGGTTAGAATTTTTTGTAAATTGTTATACTTTCTGTATACTACGTATATGAGAGAGTAAAAATGATTAGGTTATAACAGACCCTCCGACCCACCAGCATGAATAAACCACAAAACTGACTGTCCGGACCGCCACAACAGCAACATAACCGGGAACTGTTATTGAGTCCTAAGAGCCATCACAGGCCACGGTACAACCCTTCCCGTAGGAATTACGTACCGTAATTGATGGGACGAACCTAACCAACAGTTATTAAAGTAACTTTCAGGGTGGCGAGATCCAACCACCATGCCGGAAGTACCTCATCCTCATTTCGAGGTGCCCTCGGGGACGAAAAAAATGAAGGGTATCTTCAATCCTGGATTTTCCCAAATAAAAGAAAAATAAGTATCAAAATACGTGTAAAATTAATGAAAACGATTTTAACACTAAACATACCATAACGGGTCAAATGACCCATTTTGAACTTTTGTATTGAAAATGCACGTATCATCTTATTGCATTTGAACATTTGACTTCATGACTTTTTCTAAGTAATTAATCCACAGTTATTATACTATTTTTTACTTTGAGTAATACTTGTCGTATACCATTATCTACCACAACAGGATTGACAGGATTCATTTGACTCAAAGAACATTTTTTTGTTTTATAAGCTTATCGAGTTATATTGCCTATCGTATTGTAGTCGGTAAGTTGCCCATTTCTGCAAAGACTGTTGCGTAAAGTAGTTTAATCAAAATAGCTGAGAATAATGTTAAGAATATATCAAATTTTAGATTGAAAGTAGCTTTTTAGTGTAAGAAAAAGTAGCAAAAATTTAAACTTTTGGTAAATATCTTATAGTATTTCATTTTAATAGCTTTAGTAATACAGGTCACTCTTTACCCAGAAAAATGTCAAAGAAAGTACAAGTTCTTAGAAGATATAAATAATATTGGCGAAGAGTTCTCAAATTGGTGAAGATGAATTTTCTGAAAATGAAGATATATTGGTTGCAAATGAAAATGAGTCTGAATCTACAGATACTGACGATGAAGAGGAAAATATTGTGAATATATGCTGAGGACGAAAAAGAATGATTACTCTCAAGTTCTGAAGAAAGCGTAGAAATAAATAAACAACATGTGGTGAAGGATTGATCTGTTGGGGCACACTAGGAAGACCACCACTTCATAACATTTTCAGGCAAGAAGTAGGCCCAACAGGATATGCAAAACGTCATATAATGAAAGGTAAAGTTAGTGTTGCATTTCCATTGATAATTGACCACCGTATTATGAACCATATAAGAACATGCACAATAGAAGAAGCAAAGAGAGTGTTAGGATACGATTGGCGTTTTCCTCAAGAAAATTCTACTACAGATGCTTATCAACATAAGAGATGTCCAATAGGATACTTTAAAGAAAATAAAACCAACAAAATTTGCTCTAAATGTAAAAAATATACCGGGTGTCCAAAAAGTTCCCGTACTCCAAATTTAAAAAATCATTGCCCATGATTTTTTTTCAAGTATATTAAATTTTGCCATACGAGTAATGAAACCATGGACATGCTTGAAGCTTTTTACGGTGCTCGACTTATCTCAAAAAATCGTTGGCCACCTTGATCCCCTGATCTGACCATCTCGGACTTTTTTCTGTGGGGATATTAAAAGGACAAAATTTTATGAAGGTGATCCTCGAACAATAGATGATTTGAAAATCGCAATTACACAAAGGATATAAGAAATCACTCCTAGCATGTTAAAACGCGTTTCGAAAAAAAAATGCGCAAACGAGTTCAGCTTTGTCTCCAAGAAAGGGGTGGAAATTTTGAACATTTATTATAAATGTAAGTTCAGTATTTTTTCCTTAGTTATGTTAAAAGCGCTTTTTATCATTGACATAAAAATAATTCTTTTTAAACCTTTTGTTTTTGTAAAATAAATTCACAAATCATCAGTACGGGAACTTTTTGGACACCCTGTATTTGCGGAAAATGTATAATGGGCACACTTATATCTAAAAAAACATTGAGCAATGAATTAAAAAAAAATTTGCTTTTGTAATAGAAATGGTCAATATATTATTTTGTTTAATTATAATACATTTAATTTTTATTTTTATTTCCTTCCTAACATCCATATTTCATACATTCAAGCATGAAACATAAAATCGGATCATTTGGCCCGCTATGGTGGAAATAGGTGATTAACACTAATCATCTATTAAGTGTTGGTATGATTAGTGTTGATTTCTTCGCAAACGATTGAAAGCATTCTGTACAAAAGCATAATGTTCTTATAAACTTAAAAATATTAACTATATTTATAATATTCTCTTTTTATGAAGTGTTTTAACGTAATAGACTTATCTTAAGAACACAAATAATTTCATAGAGCGATATAAAGTGTCATTTTGCTATTTTTTAATGATATTCTGCTCCATTTCCCTTAAAGATTTCCAAAAAAAATCCACTATTTTTCTTTTAATATAGATAGCAAGCCTTTTCATTTTTAAATTAAACTCCAAAAATCCTATCAAAATATTTCTACCTAGAAATGCTATTTTCTTAATATATAGAAGACTTCCATTCGGTAAACTTTTTTGTTTTTGTCGGCATTTTATTTTATGCTCCCAAATTTCTTCTTTTGTGCCTCTTAAGTTTCTGAGGAAGGTGGTAAATTTCTAAAATGATATTGATTTTCAGAAGCAATTTTCTTTTTGCTAAAGTCGGATGACTCCTATCTTCCTAAGGGCTTTTCTTTATGGAGACTTTGCGTATTAAACCGAAAAGTGAATAAAGTTATTTTTATCATAATTTTCGAGAAAAGATTCTCCAAAAAAATAGAAACTGATTTTAATGGCTTTATTCGCGTCGTTTCTATTTTATCAGATTTCTTATTCTTATTATTTAATGTGGGGGAGGGTTCTGTAAAATGTTGTCTCCATTATACTGCTTCAAATGTTTTGGAACTATTATTGTATTTAGGATATTGCGATTTTATCAAATTTTATAGTAAACAAAGCATTGATCCTAACAATCTTCATAACGTTCTTTCATTATTTTTTAAGCTTTATAAATATTTTCTAATTGAATAATTTTTCATTCAGGAAGTACAACCAAACCGATGATAATACTACCCAAAATGAATCATGAAAGAAAAGACTGGAAATAAAGAAATTTATATGCATTTTGAAATGGCATACAAATAAAAAAACTTAAAGGAACATAAAACACTCCTTTCTTAAAAAATTGGAGTCTTCAATAAAACCAGATGTAGTGAACTTCTTTAGATTTTGTTATAATCTGACGCAAAGTTGCAATTAGATATTAACTTTTTTTATCTAGTTTCGTATTTTAGCTATGCACAACGGGAGTTGGACATACAGGGATTCTATTGTTGAATTTCATCCAATATATGAAAAAAAAATCACTCTACATTCACTCTTTGCCTTTTTCACTACTGACTCACTCTTTACCTTTCGCCACTTACTCACTATTTGTATTTTGTTACTTACTCATTCTTTGCATTTTTCACTACTGATGCACTCTGCCTTTCGCCACTTACTCACTTTTTACCTTTTTCACTACTGACTCACTCTTTGCCTTTCGCTGCTTAATCACTTTTTTCCTTTTGCTACTTACTCACTCTTTGCATTTTTCACAACGGATTCGCACTTTGCCTTTTTCGCTACGTATTCACTCTTTTCTTTTTGCTACTTACCCTTTACCTTTTCACTACTTATACACTCTTTGCCTTTTCACTACTGACGCATGCTTTGCCTTTTTCACTACTGACTAAAACTTTGCCTTTTGCTACTGACTCACTCTTCGCCTTTTTCTCTACTGACTCACTGTTTACCTTTTGCTACTGACTCACTCTTTGTCTTTTTTACTATTTTCTCACTGCTTGCCTTTTGTTACTAAACCACTCTTTGCATTTTTCCTTAATGATTCTCTCTTGGCCTTTTTTACTATTTACTCACTATTTGCCTTTTATTACTGAACCACTCTTTGCATTTTTCTCTAGTGATTCACTCTTTGCCTTTTTTTAGCTATCTCATTCACACAGAAAAATACATAATGGCCTTTAGGATTTTAGAGTCACTGAAACATAGATTCATCAAATTTCGTCGCCAAATTTTTGAACAATTTCAAGGCTTTCTTTTTATATACTTCGCATAAGGAAATATTAAAAAGGGAGATGTTTCAACTGTTTTCAAGTCCTACCGGCTCTTAATGATCCGTACTGTTGCAATCTGGATTTTAATTAAGGATTCTGGCAACAAAAATTAAGGATAATTAACCTTGCCTGGTTCTTGGGAGTTTCCAAACGAAATTAATAGGAAGTAGCAAAATAAAATGTTGTGCGTTAAATTTTAAAACATAAAAGTATATAGGATTTTTAATCAAAATAAAGCAAGAAGTAGAATTTGATATTAAAGGAAAGAGAGTTACATTATGCATTATTATATCAATATATCCATCAACTGTGTTTATTAGGCATCACATGTCATGAGTTTATAGAGTTGGAAGTGCATAGAAGGGAAGAACTGCTATCAAAAAGATTTCTATTTCGCTTGTCGATTTTTAACTCTTTCATGTTAGCCCTAACTTTTCAATTGGGAAATAATTTGTAAACTGATTATGAAATAAATTTATATAGTAAACTATGACTATGAAATAAATTTACTCATTAATTGAATTAAATTTTATTTATTTTTTATTTTAAACTCGCATGTATGCAAATAGTGGATAATATTTACTATTTCATACTTCCAACAATTAAGTAAAATATTTTGAGATATTTATAATATTTTCAATCCTGGATTTCCTTTTTCTCCAGTATAATTTTGAAACATATAGTAGAATATGTAATAAGTATTTCCACGAAAACAAATTGGTATTGAAAGGAGCAAACTGGTATGGGTGAGGTAGAAATTATCATTTACAGGAATTTGAATTGCTTAAAATATTTTGTCTGCTGGTATGTTTTTAAAGCCCAAAGCATCCTGTCAAGAGTTTTAAAAGGATTGTTTGGTTTTTCAGGCAATACTATTACTAGTACTATGTTAGAAAGAACAATTGAAAGTGTATAGTAATTGAAAAACAATATAAAAGTTCTTTTTGATCGCTCTTTGGTTTGCGATTTTTCTCTTCCTCCCTTTCGGTCCTGTTCACTCTGAGGTAATACCTGGCTGTTAAAGGAGGTCATGTGACATGAATAAAAAATCTTTAACAGTAAGGAAATTTGGAAACCAGTAGACGTTTTTCATGCCAAAGTCATATCAATAGGAATTGAACGAAAATGGTCTTTATATATATATATATAATTTTAGTATAGTGGTAGAGCAGAAAAATTACCTTTTAGGGTTAAAAGCAAATTTTAAAAATTTGGTTAAAGTATTACATTATTGTAAAATCCCTCAAAAACCTTGAAATTTGTAAAAAATTGGCCTTCAAAAACTTTTTTTAGATTTTAATTAGATAATATTTAGGAAAATTAAGTTCTTTGGTTCAAAAAGAATCTTTAAAAATTTGATTCCAATACAGCAATATCTTGAAATGTTGCCAAGAGCTTAAAATTTGTAAAAAGAATTTAAAAATTATAAACTTTAATAGAATATTATCATGAATTTTTCGTTTATATAATGTTACAAAAGATTATTTTAAATGAATATATAAGTATTGCGTTTTGTGAAAATTATTAATTACAAAGTATAATAATAAAATAAATTTACATCTGGCGTTTTTTAACTCTGTATACTTAACGATGTAAAAGCTACAGCTACAAAATGTTTGTTTTTTATTCACTGTCACTTTAAACTGTTTTTTATAAATTAAATTTTAGAATATTCACATATAACTCAGTTTTAACTCATATATTCCTTCTCATGCGACTGAACCACAGACATTTTGAGTTGATTTGGCTTCCAGTTTCCCAGCTCTTTTCCACTGCTTGCATGTGACAATGAAGCCTCGGAAAGTCGATAACTGAAAACCCTGTACTATTTCGTTCAACCTCAGATGTCTTCTGTATAAAGTCTTCGAGAGAGTCACTGGAAAAGTTTTTTAGCAAGGGAAGTCATTTTCAAGATCATGTCAATGCAATCCTTTGCATCGAGTTTATACATGGATCTTTATACTTTTTGACTGTGTCTTTACTTTCTTGCTTTTAAAGCAAGTCGTAAACCAAATTCTCTTTTAACTTGACGTTCATTAAATAGCATGGACAAAAAAAATATTTTTTTTAAACAGCAAAGTACCTATTTGCATGAATAATCTGGTCTATAAAGCTCTTGAGATCGTCATCGAGATAGCATGAATATGAGATAAGGTTTAAAAAATGTTTAGAACCATAAGTATATGAAGGTTTTCACTTAATATTAAACCACACAAACACCTTGCAGTTTAATCTTTTCTTCTCGATTTGATGGATGGTTCTGGTTGGTTAGCCAATTTTTATAAAGAACACTGTTGTTCTTCAGCCTTATCATTGTCACCAATAATCGTTTCTGATGCACAAATATTTTTGTTCGTTTAATTATTATCTGTTGCTCCTTATTCTTTCTTGCTCCTTCCTTCCTCAAAGTACTTATGGTAGCAATATCAATATTATCTGGAGGTATTTTCCTGTTAGAGCGTTTATCGTTTAGAAACTTTTGTTCCATAACTGGAACTTTTTTTATTTATACAAATGAGATATACCAAATAAAAATGTATCTTCTTCTCTAAATTTTATGAGGGAGGAATCAAATTTATCTGAACATTTTCTACTTTGAAATTTTAATTAATTCCTCCATTACTCATGATAAGCTTTTATCATTTCTGAAACTCCTTAACTAGAAGCAAAATTAATTGCTGCTCTTGACAATATTGGTTTCATTATGGGAGCTAAACTGTTACATATTTCAGTTACAGAACAATTCTTCTCTGAAGCAATTTCGAAGTTATGCCTAATATAACAGTAGCTTTTCATAACACATTTGTAAGTAGGAAGTTTAATTTCAGGCAAATATCTAAATTTCCTAAAAATGGAATTTTCCAACATTTGTCAAGTTTTCACATTGTCATAGTTTCATAGTCACTATAGGATGGTAAACTTATTAGAGAATATGCGAGAAAATTTTGGGGAGACCATTTCCTATAATTATTCTGTCTTTTAGTCAGATAAGACGGAATTTTGAATGAATAGAAAATAATATAGCACTGCAAAGTAAAGTATATAAATATATATATAAATTAAAAATATAAGCACTATGAAAGAAAATATGCATGCAACATACGTAGAAATTATGCATAACATAATATGAATGTTATATTTATTGTGATAAAAATGAATATTTACATTGTTTTTATATTGCTACTAGCCGCCTTTGGCGACCAGTCGGTTCGCCAGTATTAATGCTCGCTAAAATTTTCATATAATATTTTATGTTGCTGTGTCTCATAACAGGTTTTTCACCAAAATATTTTTAAACCAAACAAATTTTGATAATCATATAATTCATTTATAATATTATTTTCTTCAGATGTTCTGTTCATTGTACTACTCATCTTTCTCTTTCTATTCGAGCAATGATTGTCCCGGAATTGATATTTTACTTAAATGGTGGACGGAAAGGTCTAAAATTCTACGTTTTTATAGAATAATGAGATTTAAATTTTCATAAATGTAAACACACTAAACAAATAAAGACACAATTGGTTTTCAAGAGATGCGAAAGTTTAAAAACAGCTTGGAAAATGCCGCGCACAAAGGAAATAATGGTGACACACACACACACCCTTCTTTTCTTTTCTTTTTTTTTCTCTCCTTTTTTTCTTCACTACTTTTCTTTTTACAAACCTTTTTTTTTTCGCTTTGTTATTTTTTTTCTTCCCTGCCTAGACTTTATTTCGAGCAGGCATAGATTAAATATTCATACCATCTAATAATAAAAACAACTATTTTCTTTCTTTTTTAAACATTCCGTTATCTATGAATTAAAACCAACTGACTTCGCGTATTTCTTTCTAAACAAATCATAATTTATTACTTCCTGCTATCTTACTCAGTTGGTGTGGGGGAAGGAAATGAAGATTTTTGGTGGGAAAGTAAGAAAAGTGTCGTTTTAACTATTTTCCTCGCAGTTTGCTCATTTTTTCTCTTCATAAGAACCATCCTCGTGTCTTAACAAAAATATTAAAATAAAAATTAGCCGAATCGGTCGAGCCGTTTTGCGCTTGGCAACGCATTTCGAGTTCCATTTTTATTAATATGGGTAGATTATATAAAATGTGGACATTTTAGTATTCAGATAAGTCTATTTTAAAATATCCACAATCCAAATTTTTGTAGCTTTTCGAAATATACTATTACAACAACTTTTCGAAATATACAATTACAACAAAATTAAGAGAGAAAAAATAGATTTCCTAATTCGAAGTGAAACGTACGGTGTCGATAAAAAAACTAGCACGAAAACTTTTGCCAATGCTATACATATGATTTTGCTTTTTTTTTTCTTGCCTTAACTAAACACTCATTGAGAATTAAAAGTTGTTTTTCCAGACAACCTTTTACTTCAAAAAACATGTTTTTATAAGATATCGCATTGAAAGAGAAAACAACTATTTTTAAGCATTTTTCTTCATTATTTGTTATATAGTTTAAAGACACAAATGATGAAAATTTTACAAATTGTTTTCCAATCTTTATTTAAAAAATTATAATAATGTAATAATATAAATTAGATACAATTTTTTTTATTTTTTGGAATTTATTGGTTACATTTTGATTGAAATGGTTTCAGATAAATATTTTTAGTGAAATTATCTTTATTTACTATTTATATTATTCAAATTTACTTCAAAACTCGTGGAAATTTTCATATAAAAAGATTCAATGTATTTTTAAATGTTTAAAAACTTCCAGATAATTCTGCAATTTATCTTCTGCCTTTACACGTTCTTCTTTGTTCTATTATTTTCTAAAGAATTTATACTTAAGAGGCGATAAATATAAAATTTTATATCATGTTTTCAATCTAAGAAATTGTTTTGAAGGTTATTTATTCCGAAGGAGATGAAACTTAACAATAGTATAATAGATTTTGAAGGAAAGTCATAAGTACTGAGGATAAAAACTTTCTTTTATACTATTTATCAAAATAATCTTAAGAATTACCATAATTCCATTCTTAAGATGAAAATGTTTAGTATAAAATAGACTTTCCCACTTTTAAATAAATATTTATTAAAATCTTAAATGGATAAACATAGTTTTAAAGAAATGAGGTTTAGATGTTTAAGAAGCAGAAAAAAATAGAAAGTGAAAGAAACAAAATAAAATAAAACAATTCTCAAAAATATACATAAACCTGGAATTCATCCATATAATATTTGAATAAAAGGTATAAAATAAAATTTCTTCAATTTTATGTATTAGTAGTTTCAAGAAATAATCAAAATTATTATCATAAAATGCAAAAGCCAATTTCTTTAAGTTTCTGATTTTTATTTGAAGCTTCTTAAATTTTTCACATAGTTTACAATAAATTAATTTAATAACAAAATTAAAAAAATACATTTGTTGCTTGTTCATTTTTACAAGTTGTCTTGTATTTTATTTTATTTAGCAGTGCATAATGTCCTTCATGTGGATTTTTTTTTCAATTTAATAACCCCTTTTATGATTTTCCTGAAGAGAATTCATATTATGATAAATATATTTATCATAATATTAATTATTAAATACATAATATTACTACTATTATGTATTTAGTGTTATGTATTTAATATTAAATACATAATATTAAATACATAATATTAAATAACATAATATATGATAAATTTAAATATTATGATAAATCTATTTTTTCAGCTTTGTAACGATATTCGAAATGTCATTTGAGCAGACATGCCAACGTGAAAAAGTTAAATACGGTTACTTAATTATAACAATATTTTAGCAAATAAAACAAAAAAATACAATAATGATCTTCCGAAGGATGAAGCAGTTAATTGACAAATATGTTGTATTTATATGCAAGAAGAGTAATATGTTAATATTTTATTTAAAAACTTTTGATATAAATATTAGTCAAAGAATTGAATTATAATCTTGTTATTTAATTTATAACAATAAAATTTCATTATAATCATTATATTATCTATCTAGATTACAGTAAAAAATTATTGAATGCTACAAATGAAAAATAAAGTTATAAATTGGCAAACTTTTAAAAGATTTTTCATTCAATACATTAATACATTTTATTTAAAAAAATTTAGAATTTTAATTTTTTATATTGATAATTTTTAAAATATTAATACATCATAACAAAATACTAGACAACATATTAAAACTCTATATCACTTATTCTGTTATAGAAAGTAACCCGTTAAATAATTTATTGTAAAATTTAAGCAATGTGGCAAATACAGATCAAGTCATTCACAATTATTAAGTAAAAAATATTAGTTTGATTCTATTAATATTAAAAATATTAATTAAAAATTTTCGATGTAGAATTAAAAATATTCAATTTGGAATATTTACTTGTGTGTAAATCATCACAAATAACATTAATAGAATTTAAACATCAAACGTACAATTGTTCAGAAAATTTTAAATTTATTTATCAGTACCGATTTCATCAAAATATTACTGAAATATATATTCAAGGGAGAATTGGATTTTTATGTAAAATGGCATTGCACATTTTTAAAAAGATATTTTAAAAGTTTTATTATAAAGGCAACATTCTTATGCATTACATCTAATACCGTATAATTATTTAATAACTGTTTTCAATTTTTTATTGTGAAGGATGGACTTCTTTAATATTTATCAAAACACATTTAAATTTTTCACAATATATTGTGTTAGTGATTATATCTCATTTTCTGTTGAAATGATGTATTTTTACGTATGAAATATTCTTTTATTTCTTTACTTCATCATTTACTGTTCAAATATCCTCTAATTTTGAGAACTATGCAAAATAAATTATATTTTTTAAGTAGGTGATATCTTGAAATAATGGATTTTTTTGAGAAAATTTTAGTTTTTTTTTTTATTTTATCAATTTCTTTTTTTATAAAACCCAATGAACGTTGTTTCTAATTTTCATTTTTGGAAAATAACATTTATTTTTACGTTTGTAACAAACATATTAATTAAATCGATTTTACGTCTTTAAAGGCTATTTTCTCAAATTAGATATTTTGGCAGAATTTCTTCCTAATATCAAAAATTAAAATCTAATGTATATTTTTAGCTCAAATTTAGGGATTTCGCTGAGACTTCTTACTATATTTTGAAAAAGTCGATTGAACTGGATAATAAATAATGTACCCATATAAATTTTAAATCCACTTACATTCAATAGTTATTTCAATACTTCATAACGCTAGCAAAATGGATATTCTGAATTGTTTTTCAAGCGAATTCCAATTTTAAAATATTAAGCTAAAATACATTTTTTATCTTAGAAATTAGATAATATACTTTTTTAGCTGCGACGAAATTTAAATCTTATTTTATGTTAAACTCCTAAGATGGAAGGCTTCTGCTTTGTATCTCTTTTTAGACACACAGACACAAACTTTTTGATGGTCTTTAAAATAACTTTTCGATTCAATGGATACAGTTTGCTTGTTTTTATAGACATTTGTTTAATATATTTTACACAAAAATCTGAAAATATAACTGTTTACTATTTTTTTTTCAAAAGCATCATATCAAAAGTACTGCGCGTTCTTTACCAAAGATGGTACTAAACTTCGTTTACTGACTTTTTCTTTGAAATGTTACATGCTCTTATGCTTTCGATTACTTTTTGAACTCTTAGAAAGTATGGCTAAAACTTCTTTATTCTTTGAATTTTCTTCTTTTTTGGTAATACTGGGAACTAAATCGCGTGCCTGAAATCAAAATTGCACACATACACGCAATTCCATACCTAAAGTTAAGTTTCCGCTCTTTCCTTTTATCTGAAAAAAAATAGATAAATAAAATCAAGAGTCGTTTTAAATCAAAGGAAATGCTGCTGCTTCTTTATTCGTAGAAGTTTATGTGGAATTCGTAGAAGATCGGACCCACATAGGAACCTTGTCTACTTTATAATACCAAAAAAATGCCTACGTAAAGGACTTTAAGTCATTGTCCACTTTTCATTTCATGTATTCATTGTCTCAAAGCCGGCGTCCTGGAATAGGGGTAGTGTGCCTCCTTCATGATCTGAGCGTTCTGGGTTCTAATCCCGAATCGAATTTGGTTGTTCTTCTGTGTTCTATCTGTAAGGTTATTTAATGTGCCCCCCTGTAAATAGGGTCTGTGCAAGCGAATGTGATGAGTGAGTAACAAACGTCGTACTCTTGGCCCTAGTTGGTGTTACTTTAAAACAAGAAACGCTGATTAGTCTTGAATCGTTGGCTACCTCAACGAGCTTATCCATAGCAAGTAACATAAGAAGCAACAACATTATCCTAAATCTCTTCGTATGATTAGACGATATCGGATATAGTTGCTGTTCACGAGCTCTTGCAGTTAAATTTAAATTTTCTTCAAGTTTAGCTTATCAGATTTATCATACTCAATCAATTAAAAATTTGAAGTATTATAGAAAAATCTTACTAAATTATTCCAGTAAATTGTAGCGAAATAGTACAAATCGAATACAGTTTGAATGAAGTGTTCTTTAAAACGCTATTAGAATTTTTAAGTTGCAAATGAAAACCCTGAAATCGTAGTAAACAACAAAATTCGTTAATTCTGAAGTTCCTTGTCCTGATATACGGGTTTCCTCAAACTGTCAATACATCAAAAATAATCAATATATTTAATCTTGATAATTAATCAATGTGTCAGTTAATTGCTTTCAAAAATAAAAATTGGGTTTTACTTATATTAACGCATATTTTGTGCATATATTAACGCATTTCACGTCGCATATTTTGTGTTTTAAAGACTTTTTTTAAAATCAAAACTCTCGTGTTTCCAGCCCTATCTGGTTTTATTCATAAACAATACGCAAATAAAACGAATCAGAAAGAAAGAGATATCATTAGGGGAAGGCTCTTAACTAGAAATATGAAAAACTTGTTCCAGTTTATTTTTCTTAAGACGAAACTATCCTTGCTGGTAGTTTCTATTGTCTAATGAGCTGTTTTCCTTTGTTCTGCCTAAGATGTTTATTCTATGCTTAATATTTTTTTTCTTCATCCGTGGAGTTTTGTATTGTTAAGAAATGACTTGAAGAATTCTAAATTGGACATTTTTGTTATCTCAACAAATGTCTTGTATTTTTTCTTTAAAAAAATTATGATTTCTTAGATCTTTCGATTCTGAAATTTCGTTATAAGTTGTATTAGGACTGTAAAATCAACAAAAAATTTTAAACGTCATATTCTAGTCTTAGTCTTACTTCATTTTTACCAGGATTTCAAGATTCTTTTGAATACTCGTATTTTTCTGAAGGCATTAGAGCTACTGGAAATAAACTGTATCATACCAAATTGCATAGAGATTTAAAGAAAAAAATTCCGTTCTTTCCGTTATTGTAGAGAAACAGGGATTTCCGTTATTGTAGAAATTGGACATTTTTTGTAGGATATTTTCAATTGCACAAAATTCCGCAGTATGAATTTTGTGCAATTGAAAATATCCTACAAAAAATCAATATTAGCATTTTCAAATTGTCAATATTAGGCTTAAAACCTTTGAATTAAAAAAATCTGAGCACTAAATTCTCTAAATATGAGGTCTGCCTATAGATATTTAGCGCGTTGCTACAAAACAGCATTATTTAATTTTCTCATTTGGTGAATGATGGGAACACCCCCAATCCTACATGGGACAAACAAGATAAATAATTAATGATTTGTGAAAAATGGTGCTAGGCCTAACCGCTCTGAGTGAAGCTTCGATAACTTTCAAATTAGACTGATCTAGCAATATTCCTTTATAAGAATAGGCACTGGTATAGATAGGCTACCTAACTCGACGGATCTAAACCCGTGTAACTTTTTTTGGAAGACACATTGTCTCTCACACAGTACTCATTGGGCGACTTGTCAACAGTAATTGAAACTGAGGTCAAGGAAATTGGAACAGATTTTTTTCAGAAAGCAGATACAAATTTCTATTCCAGATTTCCCCATCTCATTTGTTCGAAATGGCCGACATTTGGAAAATCTATTGTATTGAAAACTCTCAATAAAAATTAGTTTTCACTTTTTTTTTTCATTTTTTGAATTTTTATGACAAAAGCTCCAAACCTTAATTAGACAATGATGCTATATTCGTAAAAACCATATGTTGTGCATCAAAATACTCGCCATGGAGTTTTCTATGAGAATCTTTAAGTATTATATTCTGCATACCTTCATAATAAGTCACTGTGATTGTTCTTTGATTTCATATATAATATATTTAGAATGAAACTCCTGTTTTTCATAGATGGATTGAAGGTTCCAAATATGTCTGATCTCACATCCTGATCTCTGAAGATCACTCAGAGGTCAAGCAAAACAATAAAAAATAATTTCATTAAAAAATGCATTTGCTACTGCAAAAAAAATATGTCAATCTGCTTCTTTTGCAAAGAAGACATCGTCAGAGATTACTTCTCTTATCTAATGAGCTTGGAAGTGTTCAATTTTCATTTTTGTCACGGTTAAGAAATAAAGTGAAAAGTTCCAGACAAAATATCTTTAATAACCTAAGGGAAAAGACTTTACTTTGGTACAAAAATAATTCGATCTGATATAAATTCCAAAACCTTGACACCAATTGCTTCGGAATTATAAAAACAACAAAACCAGTGGCAGTGATCTCCCTGAAATTTTTTCGCATACACTGTAATAAATTTGTCATGCCTGAAAAGGCTTTATTTTGAAATAGCATACAATAAGAATGAAATATTAACTGTTGGCGTGAATTCGGACCTTTTACCAAAGTGATCATGTGGTAGTTGGCAAGTTATTTAGGATTAATTCTTGGCGTACGTTAAAAATATCCCAAAATCGAATTTGTGTTAGAATATTTTTTAACTGACTGAACAATCATTTGACCCAAAACTGTAAACATAAATTCTCATACCAAATTCGCTATATTAAGTCATTGCGGTTTTAAGTTATCAACTTTTCTTATTTCTAGAGACCGATAGATAGTCAGCCTGTTGTTGGATTTCGCTTAAAATTTAAAACGTGTCTGTACTATCGATGTTAAATATGCACAAGGAATTTTACATATCTAGAAGGTTTTTTTATTTATTTTTATATTTGAGCAACGGGGCAGAAAAATCTGTCCAGAAATTCTTTTGAACAGATTTTACTCAAAATTTGATAAATATCTACAAATAGGGTGTGAATACTACATACCAACTTTCACACGTCTAGTTCAAAGTGTTTTAAGTAATCTTTGTTAAATACAGACAGACAGACAGACATGATCCACTAATATGTTTTTCGAACTCAGAATGATTATTCGTTAAAATCTCGTATTCGAATTTTTCAACGATTGTATTCTTAATACTACATATAAGAGAAAATTAAAAATGTGAATTTATTCTATACTTAGCTGTTTTTTCTATTTAATACACAATTAAAAACTCTGTCATATCCTTGCTCACAATTGCAAAGATTTTAAATCTACTCAAAAATTCTTATTCTTTAAAGTGCATTAATAGAAGAACCGCGTCTAAAGAAAATGGATCGACGAAAGCAGTTCATGTGATTTTTCCAGTGGATGTGATCTTAACCAGTATTATTCCAAATTAGTCAAATCGATGTTCGCTTTAGCAGAAAATTGCTCCCTTCAGATACTACTCGAAGTTTTTCTCTTTCTTATCTTTACTTTGAAATTGAAAGATTGGGGTGGCTCACACGGATGTTGAATCAATAAAGGGAAGTTCCATAAAACGAAACAAAAATATACGGGAGCTTATCTTAAAATCCTCCAAGAGGGAAAACTCATCCTTAAAAGACTAAATAACTTCCATCCCTGTCATTATTTAGCTAGTCAAGATCGTTTTCACAAACAAAAGTTATTACACTTCTTATTTATCAGATCTTAATATATAGATTTTGTTAAATAAAATGGAACAAGTGAAATTGCCCAAAAGAAGATTCCCCCTTTTTCACACTTATTTATAAATTTTTATCGTATAAATTTGCTTAGATATGCAAGACCAGATAGAATTGAAATGAAGTCTTATTAATTTCTGTTAATCATAAATCTCTCTCTCTCTCTCTCTCTCTCTCTCTCTCTCTCTCTCTCTCTCTCTCTCTCTGTGAGTGTGTGTGTGTGTGTGTGTGTGTGTGTGTGTGTGTGTGTGTGTGTGTTGGCGTTCTAAATGCGAGTTCGTTTGGCATACAGGTGCAAAATTTACAGATCTTTAATGTAGAGGGTAAAAATGCAAACCTTGAAGGGAGGAAGGAAATTTGAACTGAAATGTAATTAATGAAAAATTAAAGTGCATGTACAAATCAAGGTGTATCATTTAAAAAATACGTTGTTTCAATTGCACCAACTTACTAATAGTCAAAACTTTCCTGTGATGATGACGACGTGTTCATTTTACAACGTAATGAGGGGTGCAGTAACTTCTGAGAGTAAGGACCTCTGAGGACCCGAGGGCACATGTCTCACTTCTAGCTCATATATATACACACTTTATCTCATTCGCTTGCACTGCCCCATTTTACAGATGGCCACATTCATGAATCACATAGAGAAAACACAGACGAACAGCCATGCACTTACCGGGACTTGGACCCGGGACGCTCAGAAGACGTGCTACCTCTGAGCCAGGACGCCGGCAGCTTTTCCTATATTTTAGCAATTTAAATATATATATAAAACTTTTGCCTAATTTCCAATAAAAGATTATGTTTACCCAGAAATTCGAAAGGGTTTCATTGTTTCATCAAATATTCAATAGATTGCTTTTCTTATTCTATATTATCGAAAGGGAAATAAATAGGACTCCATTTAATATCTATGTAATTTATGAGGTGAATAAAAAATTGAATAACGCTGTGGTTAAAATATGAAAGAATCGTTCATTTACACTTTCACGAATGTTATATCATGAGAAAGGCTCATTAACAGAATAAACAGAACATAAAGAAATAATTTAAATAATATTACAAACTTGCTCTGTTATTTCCCAGCACGAATAATGTCATGTCAAGAAAGACCATTTTACGATTAGTCTTGTTGAGTGCTGAGCAGGTGGCAGTGATCTCAGAATTTGGTGACCATTTGGCGACTTTGAAACGAATTTGGCGACTTTTATGGCAAAATGAATATTGCTGGTAACATCGAGAGTTTTAAATATTCATCCAGTAGAAACTCATATGCACCCTGGTTGGCCCAGATGGTACTCGTACTGCTTTTTTGACTGAGTATTACCGAACAGATGGCTGAATTTTTCATTGTCTCCGCCAAAGAGAGGAGACAGTGAGAAGTTCAGCCGTTTGGAGAGATCGTAGAACGAAGTCCCGAGGATCCCCTCTCCTGCTAATTTCTGCCTTGTCGCTTTGGATGCAGTGGTCGGTTACTACTTGAGGGCTTATGTATGTTATAGTGTGCTACTGTGTGTTCATCTCGACTGCACATATTTGTGTTGGTGTCTTTGTGTCAAATAAACATCGTTGATGTGTTCTGCTGAGCCCTGCTGATTGTTTGCCCACCATACATTCTCTAAAAGCGAATGGGGTGATTTACAATAATAAAACTTTAATATCTTATATTTTGACGGAATCATGAATAGAAAGTTGTATCACATTGACTAAACTGTAATTAAATGTAACCAATATCTCCGAAAATCAACAGATCACCAAAAACAACTAGTCTTAAGTCTAATTAAACTTAATTAAATTAAATAATATAATTAAATTGTGGACACTTTCATTTACTTCTTCATTAAGACCATAAAATACCCGTCCAACTTGAATAGCAACCATTTAAAAACAAAATTAAGTTTCTTGTTTGATAAAATTCTTGAATTCTTTGCTGGATTATTTTTTTAAACTAATTCTGGAAGTTTACACGTCCTCTACCTCACGTGGGATTAAAAAATTTATTTTTAAGTTATTTTGGGATAATGGAATCGGTATAAAATTGTAGGTTTTAATTTTCTAAAAATGCAAAACGTATTCATCCTTTTAATAAAGTTCTTCGCTTCTTTTTAAAGACCTTTATACTTAATATATTTCTTTAAGCTCAGTGTTTCAAGAACAAAAATTTGTGTCAAGGATGCCTTTGAAATTCAATACATACAGAAATACCTAGAAAAAATAAAATTTGTTCAAAGATAATGCAACCTCATCACATTTTCTTGTCTATTCTTTATTTTTTTAAAGCAACTTTTTTGCATCATTTAATGCAACAACAATACCAAAAAAATTAAAGCAACAAGAAAACAATAAAAATAAGTAAAAAAAATAGAAATATATTTTCCGAAACAAAAGAATAATGTAGGAATTAAACCTTTTGTGATCTTTCGTAAAATATTCTTAAAAAAAGTAAAAGCGATGCATTTTTTGCTTTCGAATGCTTTTGAAGAAAATTCAAAAAATAACAGCTTTCTGTTATTTCTTTTTTAAGATATATTGATCTCATTACAACAGTAAGTAGTGCTATGCGCATTAAAATAATGTGAAAGGGCCGAATAAAAGCTGCTACAAAAAGCAAAATGAATATATAAAGAAAATAAAACATTTCTTTTTGTCATCAAAAGCGTAGAAATGATGATGCGGCATATTCATAAAGTTGAATTGAGAGGAACTGAATTATTTGTGGCTTTGAAATTGCACAATTTTTCAGTCTTTTTCCTGACTAAAGGAAAATATTATTTGAAACAAATTTTATATTTCAACAAAGCCAATGGAACCTTTAAGATTTTATATCATTTTCTGAAATATTGTTGATGTTTCACATTTGAGTAAATGCTTTCTTTTGAGCGAATTAGGGATTCATTATAATAATTAATCTATTTACCTAAATCAAATTAGGATTTTAATGCCCATTAAAATACAATGTGACCACTAACTTTCTAAGTTGGAGAAAATTTCATCTAATGTTGTGTGTTGTGACTAATAGCACTTGCCCTGGACTAACCCTTGCTGATACAATCAGCAGATGATTCAAGCCTAAGAAATGCGTCTCTTTGTTTTACAAGTATCTCCATCTAGGGCCAAGAGCACGACTTAGCTACTCACACGTCACAACCCTTTTTAAGGGGTGGACTTCGTTCATGCTTATTAATTAATTATCTCAGATCGTAATTTACACCTCTGACCCAGTACCCCCAATGGTATTACTCTCGACATGGAGGCCTTTGCGACCACGAATAGATTTAACGAGCGCCAGTCGCCATACACTCGGGGAATTTTTTGACCGGTGAGCTTCGAACCCGTAACCGAAGGAGTAAGAATCCAACACTCTGCCAACCAGTCCATCCCGGCCCAAAAAATTCATCTCAACTATATAATAGAATGAAATTAAATTTCCTAAGCACTCTCTTTAAGATTTTTGAAAATGAATTCTTCTCCTTCCCCACCAAAAAAAGCATTATAAAAATGAGTTTTTATTTTTAATGAACAGATAAACAGACAGAAAATAGATTTTAAATATTTCATTAATGCTCGAGTGCTAAAATACTCTTATAGAAAGAAAATCAATATTGTATGCAATTAATAAAAATCCATCTTTTATCAATCTATATATAAGGCCATTGATCAAAGTGAAATATTTCCAAAGTATTTAACATTCGAGTATACAAAATATTACATTGATTTGTGGTATATATTTGTTTATTTTTAGAATTCGCCTTCCTGTGCTCTCCAAAATCTGTTGAATTTATTTTTAGTTAATTACTGTTTAAAATAAAATTAGATTTTGTTACCCTATTTCTCACTCAAATTTCGCAGAAGATGAGTTTTTTTTAGTAACAATTTCTATAAAACTATTAGTTACCCTTTCTATATACTTTTCTTCCTCTCTCAGTAAGATGCTCAAAGAAAATTTAAATTATATATTAGCACAACTAATTTGAAGATTATGACGTGAATATGAGACGACTTCATTAGATGGAATTTCACTTTGGTCATTTGTACCACTATGTCAAATTGTCTGGATGGTCATTACACACAAAAGTTAGGAATGTTATAATTTTGTTCTTTGCTGGACCACCTTTGTAAATCCAAAAATTGAAAAGAATGATTCGTGACAGTAGAAACTACAATTGGTTTGAATGTCTAAGACAGCAAAAGATAAAGCGATTTTTAACCGAAAATAATTTTTTGAAGTCAAATCGAGTATATCAGTATGTAATAAAATAGTTCAAGGGGAATTCAAAAGTCAAAATTTAAAAATACACACTTTTCCCCACGGTCAACAACTTTATTTTCTGGATTAAAATCACAATAGAGGATTTTAATAAAATAAACCAACTAATTAGGTTGTTGGTTAGTTGAATGTGAGTTTTAATGGTGCAAGGGCAAACCATTTCCAAACTTCGCCAGATGTATAGTTAAAATATTGGAAATATTTTGTAAAAAGGTGGAAAAGGAAAAATATAAAGTGAAACAAATTTTAAAAAGTGGTGAAAGACAATCCGTAGATATATTCGTAAATGTCAATGGCTCTTAAAAACTAAAAGTCATTTACATAGGCATATGCTCCCACTAAGTTTAATATTGTTAGTGGAGAAAATTTTTTTAAAAAAACGAATACGGTGATTATTAAAGTTTGAGTATTCAATCAATAAATGATTGACACTGTTGTTGTTACTTATAGCACTTACCTATGTACAGTTTCCCGCTGATACAGTAGCAGATGTAAGCCGAAAAGAGCGTCTCTTGTTTTTGAAGTAGCGCCAACTAGGGTCAAGAGTACGACTTAGCTACACACTCATCACACTTGCTTGCACGGCCCTTTTTTACAGAGTGCACAGTCACACATCTCACAGATAAAACACGGAAGGACAGCCATTCCTAAACCGAGATACGAACCCGAGACTCCCAGAACATGAGGAAGACGCACAAAAGTAATTTTAGAATACTTTTTGTGAGTTATAAATTTTTAGGAATCTGAAGTAAAATAACAATAAATTTTATAAAAATATCATTAAAACTTTGCATACAAAATTCTACTATCAAATCAGATATTCTGAATTATTTCTTTTAAAAGAAGAAATTACAATAAATAACAGAAAGAAAATAAAAACTTCTCGTTCAAGCATTTTCTTTGATTTCATTTCTTTTAATGTGTGACTGAAACGAAAGATTTTTTTAGCCTTTTAATAGCAATAGCAACTTTTTGCATTCAAACTGGAAAGTGATAATGACCTTTCCAAAATGGCGGAATTCCATGCCATTCAGTCATTTCAAACTCGAAAAGTTATCTTCACTTGTCGACAAAAGCGAGCTAGATAAAAAGGGATATTTGTTTCCAAAACTCATCCACAAGATATTTGTCTTATTAGCGATTACATTTACGCATGCAATTATGGTTCGTTTCTGTCTTGGTATACTTCTAAAAAAGTGGTGTAACGAAAGAAAATTCTGTAAATATTTTTCACGCTCTGTTTGCTCTATGTTTGAAAATTCATATATCTAACGTTCTCTGTTCTTTGCAAAATGAAGGAAGCTTTGAATTGAAAAGATTGAATGTGGAATTGTTACTTTTAATTGTTTTTATTTATATATTTTAACTTTTAAAATCGAACTATTTCAATTAATTTTGGAATTTATTTCAAATATAATAAATAGATTTATTAATCGGATTAAGAAATATATGATATGTATGCAATGAATACTTAATTTGAATATGTAATTTTTTCAGTAAATTAAGCAAATTAGATTCGTTTCTATTACTTTGGAGTTTATTCCATTCTCTTTGAATATTCAATTTTTACTAAGAAATCTAATTATCTAGTATTGAATATGAAATCAAGTTATCAGAGAGATTGTTTAAAATGCATGTATTTTAGCTTTTATCAAATATCGTTTGCTTTTTATATGCTGCATTGAAATGCAAATTAAAGAATTCCAAATAAAGATATGATACCCATATTCAATTTGTAAATAAATAAATATTTAAAACACAAATAATTCAATAAAACGATTTGATTCATTTACATTTTATTAACTTTTTATGAGTTAATAATACGCCATTACAAAAAAAATATAAACATATGACTTTATCAACTTTTTTATGTTTTAACACTGATAATTTATCACAAGCATTAAAAAATCGTTGAATCATTATTTATCATGTGTAATTTAATTCTACTCCTGCCTGTAATATTTTTATATCTTTTGATCTATTTTTATGATAATCATTTTATAATTTACGATATAAAAATTGATTAAACTATGCAAACATAGTTCTTACAAAGCTTTAATGTTCCACTTACTTTAATTATGACACAATCAACTTACTTTATATTAATGAACCTAACCTTACATTATGACCTTACAATTCTTTTATGTTTTATTGCTGATAATTTATCATAAGCATTAAAAATCCGTTAATCATTATTTATCATGAGTAATTTAATTCTATTCCTGCGTAAGTACGACGTAATATTTTTATATCTTTTGATCTATTTTTATAATAATCATTTTATAATTTACTATATAAAAATTAATTAAACTATGCAAGCATAGTTCTTACAAAGCTTTCATATTCTACTTACGTTAATTATGACTCAATTAACTTACTTTATATTTTAATGTACATCTTCAATCGTTCTAATTACGATATCTTTCCATTTATAAATAATTTAAAGAAAATGCAACATTTAAAAAAATCCTTTATTATCAGGAACTATTTGTTCTCCGTAAACATTAAAAGAAAATGCATTTCATTTACATCCATGAAATAATTACTAAATAAAATTTTTATCATGTCAGAACATGAAGTTGTTTTGGGGATGAGGTTTTCGACGACAACAAAAATGCGTATGAGAAAAATAAAAAATTTATTATCTGCATGAATATCTCAAAACATGACCTTTTAATAACTTGTTGCCATTGCATTCACAAAACTTCTGATTACAAGGATAAATTAATGACTACAGCAAATAAAACCTAGAAAAATGTCATTTTCAGCACGTGATTATATAAAATAAAATAAATAGAAAATGGGATATTTTTTTAGACAATGAATGCGAGGCAAAGTTTTTTGGATCGTTTACAGTACTAAAGTGACTCATTCAATTAAACAATTAAAATGAATAAAAAATAATTTAACTTGCACGAGCACGTGGTGCTTGGCTATTCAAGAAATTCTGTTCTGACGTGACACATTAAAATAGCCGTAGCATATTTCATTTTGATCTTTTTTAATCATTTGTACTTTTGAAATCCTTTACATTTTCGAATACGAAAGCTAAAAAATGAATAGGCATTTACATACAAATAGCAATAAATTAAAATAACAGTTACTTTTATTAGAAAAAATCAACAGTTTCTGGTCAAAATTATAATAAGATGAATCTACAAATAATAATGATATTACGATGATTAAAATACAAATATTTTCACCATCAAAAGTAAGATTACAATAAAATGATGCTGTATCATAACATGATATTTAATTTAAAATTTCAAAAGATTAAAATGAAATCTGCTATTTCTATTTCAATGTATCATGTCAGAACATCATTTCTTGAACGGCCAAGCACCACGTGCTCGTGCAAGTTGAATTTTATTTTTATTCATTTTAGTTTTTTCTTTGAATGAGTCACTATAGTATTGCAAACGATCCAAAAAAAACTTAGTCTCGCATTTATTTTTGAAAAGAATATCACATTTCCTATTTATTTCATTTCATATAATCATGTGCACAAAATGACATTTTTCTAGGTTTTATTTGATGTAGTCATTAACTTATTTTTTTATCGGAACTTTTCTAAATACAATGGCAACACGTTATAAAAGCTGATTTTTTTGCGATGATCGTACAGATATTTAAATTTTTATTTTTTGCTTAGGGATTTAAATTTCTATTTTTCACTTACGGATTTTTGTTACCACCAACACTCTCATCCCAAAAACCACATCATGTTCTGACATGATAAAAAAAGGAGTCATCTTTATAATTGGCGTTTCTAAATTATCCAAAAACGTTAAAAAAAATTTCTTCTGATTTTCGATTTTAATTTACATAAAATTCCAGAAACACTGATGAAAGCAAAGCAATTAAATTCCAAGAATGTTTTAATAGGAAAGTGGCATCGAGGAAAAAAGGAAATTTCAAACTAAATCGCAAGCAAATAGAATTTAATGCCTGGTTTACACTCAGGCAGTTATAAGACGTCCAGTAGGCAGCGCATGCGCAGAAAGGCTGAGAAATGCTGTTCGGTCGATGGCAAATAATTGTCCCGATAGGACAACTACAAGCCGCTGTATTGAATTTTTACTTACTTCGCATACGTTTTTACAATTTGGCAGGTTTTTTCGCGTGAAAAAATTGATCACTTATCATGAATTAATTCCGCCACTTTTTTTTCTTCTTTCTAATTCCAGGTTTTTGTTGTGTTTTATCAGTTTATTTGCCATTTTTTTCTACTGCCACTGAAAATTTACCACTGAAAACGAAAAATTCAGGGACACCAAAGAGGCAATTTATAGCCAAATACGAATTGTCTGAATATACCATATGAAATTATGGCAAACCTAAATCAGTCACTTTCTGAACATGCATTCTTGGCGTCTTATAACTAACCAAGTGTATAGACCCGGCATTAAAAAAAAATCTGGATAAAAGCTAAAATAAGCAAGTAAATTTATTAAGTAAAATGAAAAGCGAGAAAAGGCTATAAAAAATTTATAATTAAAACTAAAATTACTGTTATAAATAATAGTACTTTTTAAATAAATTGATTAATTGTTTAAATTGAGACAGAATTAAGAAAAAGAAGAAAAGCGATTAATCAAATTAAAAAAAGAGGACAAAATATTTTGATTTGAATTATTTTCCTTAAAATACGAGTCCCTTTTTGTGAAAAAGTTAACGAGATAGATTAAAAAGATTTTATTTTTGTTGGAAGTACAGAAAATAATAAGTACAGAATTAAATTAAATTAATCAGAATTAGAATTAAATAAGCTACAAATAATAATTTTTTATTATTAACGTGTAATAGAAAGAAGTCCGACTTTCTAGTGTTTTGAAACAAGAAAGTGCATCATTTATTTACTGTCGCACTTTAACCATTTTTTTTTAATAATTCGATGACGAGTTTCTATTCTCTATCTGACAATTTTTTTTGAATTCTAGATTCAGCTCACGTACACTTAAAGAATAAATCGTTTGGAACTTTGTATTATTCCTCAAAATTGTTTTACTCAAGCTCTATATTGTTGTTTTTTCGTTCTTTGGAAATAAATTTTATTATTATTATTTAAGATAAACTAAACCTAAATGTTTTTGTTTATCCCCAGAATGATTATATACACTGAAATACATAAAATTAAAATAACAAAAGTTTCAAAAACAAGAAAAATATAAAAATGACGCTTTTACTCACGCAAAACATAAATTGTAGCTGTATTAATATTTTATCCCAGTATACTTTATATCTCTTATATGTATAAAGTTTAAACCATTTAAATTTTTATACGAAATATTAAAGTACTGTGAACTTTAGTATAAACAGTTTTTAAAGACATACTTTTATAAGTACTTTCAAAAAGATACTTTTGAATTATTTTTTGTTTTTGTTTTTGGACTTGTTTTTCATACAGCTTTAAAAAATTTGTTATTAATATTAGAAAATTTTGATATTAATATTAAAATCCACAATTAGTTCGTTTCTAGACCAAGGAATTAAAATTTAATTAAATGAACTAATTAACAGATGCTTAAGTATTAAAAAAATTAAATCAATGTATATTTTCCACAATTAAAAAAAATGTGCAAAATTTCAAAAATCTGGCATAGTGGCTACCAAATTTTTTTGCCCTACAAGTCCTATTTTATTAACAGTTTCTCATACTTTAAATATCACTCAAAGTAAATAAATGCTTTAATAGCAACATCGCAATCTTAAAAATAAAATTTATCCAAATTGTTTTTGATTTCCCATTTTATTCCGTTTTTGTTTTCTCTTATGCAAAGAGGAAGCATTGTAATTTCAAAAAGTTTAAACTTAAGATACTAACGAGTCTCTCAGTTTCAAATCTCTCAGAGTCCAACAACACATTTTTGGCATTATGAACACAACAAAAATACATTTTTGGCATTATGAACACAACAAAAATAGTTTCAGTTATATGGATACAATTTATATTTGGTCTCCACATCATTCCCTTTCTCTTTTTTATCTTTGGTCTTCACTTCTTTTTTATAAGTTTCTCTAAATTTTGAACGAAATTGGTTTAGAAGTCTGTATCTCCGACTGTCCAAATATAAGTTAACACGAGAGTTGCAAGATAAAAAAAATCTAGGTATATAAAATTTAGCATATAAACTTAGCATCCAGACTGTTAACCTGGGTTATATTTAAACTAAATCCACCAAAAGTTTTTTTGTCTATCTATCTGTAATTTTTTAGGCACATAAATGCGATAATTCAAAAACATAGTGATTTATGTCATTAAAATTAGTTATTGATTTTCGGACTACAATTACAGTTATGTACAAAATTGTAATTTTCAAATTCTGGAAAAAGGATGTCCAAAATTCATATTCAATTTTCTGACACTTATGTATTAACCGCATCCAATCAGTTAAATATTATTTACTGTCCCACGCTTAGGGGCTATTGTGCATTAAGAGTTGATTAAACAATCTCTCAAAAAATCCCAAGACGTTTATTATTAGAAATTTCTAGAAGATGCAGGTATTACAGCAGTCACAATCCAAATTGGCTGCACCAATTCAGCTAATCCAGCAAGAAACAGCTTCCAAACACAGTGGTCTCTAATACCTTAGACATATAACAGCTTCTGTGCACTTGATTAACACTTAAATCTTCAATACTCTCTAATATTCATTTTCAATCGGGCGGTGATATTTATACCTGACTTGGCCCAAAAAACTAGGACTTTCACCAAGGTTCGAGGCTATCTAGCTTAATAATGATCCTAGAGCTTAGGTGATGGAATTTTCCAGATCTATTTTTCACCAAATCTCACAAGGTCGCCAAATTATTGGAAATGCCTTAATCACATAAAATACCCCTAGATTTCTATATTTTCTCCCAGAATCTGAGTGTTTTGAATCTGTCTGAGATATTTCAAGACGAATTCAAATATTTACAAAGTTTGTAACAATATGGTCTCTTGAAAATTGTTCACCATCGGTATGGGGTTGATAATACTAACTTTCTTTGTAGTAAAGACAGCACAAAATTCTTAAGTGAAAGATTCTGAAAATAATCTTCTGAGTACTCGTGACATTTATTGGCTTTTACAAGACCACAATTTCAAGCTAGCTGTGGGGAAAGAGATAAAACTTTTATTTGAAAGTGTAATTCAAGAAGAACATTCCAGCTAGCTAGTAATATTTATAACTATATTTAAAATCTAATAACTACTCATTTGTGCTATTCAACTAATTACACCTGATTTTAGAAGTCTTTTAAATAAAGAGATGCCATAAAAAAATTTCTGAACATTCAGAACTTTTCAGGATAATCCTAAAAAAATATAATAAAAGGAAAGGAAGAACCATAGTTTTTAATAAAACAATATTTCTTGTAAATTGTTGGATGAAAAATGCATAAGTGATGAATATAAAACTGTGATATGGGTTTTTATAGTGATCGGATGAATGATAAGTAATTAACAGTTAATTATTAAAATTCCATCACTCATTTTTTTTTCTTATTTCGTGAATAGGTTTAGGAATCTATGGGGAAAGCTTCATAAGCCAAATAACATCCTCCGTATACAAAAAAGTACTTTTGTAAAGGGGATATGTTATGCGGCTACAAACCCTAATGTTGCGAATTCGTTTCTATTGGTCGCAGCCATTCAACTGCACTGGAAACCCGCGACCTACAATAAGCAACTTTCTGCAGCTGTTGTGTCCCCCTCTACCGGCAGTAAAAGTCGTTAGGCGCATTAAATACTACAGCCAACATCACCAAGTCTCATCATCAGCATCAACAACTCTCACATGCTCTTATAGTATGATTCGTCTCGTATAGTTCGTGCCGACTTACTGAGGGGAAGGGGGAGTATGTGGTGAAAGCTTCATTAGCCAGATAACATCCTCCATACACGAAAAGGGAATTTGTTACGTGGAATGTTGTGTACGGAATTGCGGGATGCGGGTTGTGTAGGGAATATATTACTTGTAGGGATATGTTGTGTAGGGGATATGTTGCATATATGTTATGTAGGGATATGTTGTGTACACGAAAAGGGAATATGTTACGCGGGATGCTGTGTAGGGAATTGCAGAAATTGCGGATTGTGTAGGGAACGCGGATGTTGTGTAGGGAATTGTGCGGGATGTTGTGTAAGGATATGTTGTGTAGGGAATATGTTGAGCGGCTACAAACCCTAATGTTGTGAATTCGGCTCTATCGGTCACGGCCATTCAACTGCACTGGCAACCCGCGACCTTGAATAAGCTACTTTCTGAACCTGTTGTGTCCCCCTCTACCAGCAATAAAAGTCGTTAGGCGCATTAAATACTTCAGCCAACATCATCAAGTATCATCATCAGCATCAACAACTCTCACACGCTCTTATAGTATCATTCATCTCTTATAGCTCATGCCGACTCACTGGGGAGGGGGGGATATGTAGTGAAAGATTCATAAGCCAGATACATCCTCAGGAAACGTGTAATTACTTTTGTATAGTGACTATGCTACTGGGCAACAATGTTGCGAGTGTGGTCCTAAACTGCAAATTCTCCACAGCATACGCAAATTTTAGTATCCGTATAGCAATAGTTTAATAAATTCTATTACTTTTTTTAATTTCATATTAGTATTATCTATCCCATATTTAGTATTATCTATAAGTAAATAACCTTTTAGTAGATCGCTTTCGTGTATCCTTGAGGTACGCGTGCAGTAAGTTATGAATCTTCTGTAATAAGAGAACAACCTGATAAGAAAATTCATCTTTCTAAAATCCAACCAAATCAATTTAAATAAATATATATAGAAGTGTAATGATTAGAATGCGCAGCATTAAATACGAATTAATTACCTAATTTTATTTTAATTTTTTTTAAACAAAAAGCGTTGTATGTTTTTATATGTAAAAAAAAAAAAAAGGTGATTTTCCAATTCCTGATATTAGTTCACACTCTCCCTAAATTTATTTATAAATCTTGTTGGAAATTTTCGGTCATTCGTATAATACTTTTTATTCATCCACTCAAGTTCAAATACAGTTTTTTAAACTTGTAGTGGATGGTACTTCATGTTAATACAGTTTTTTCAAGTATTAATTAGTTCATTAAATTTAATTAATTTTAATGCTTTAAATGGAGTTTAAGCAGTTTGTAAGGAACATTGAAATCAACATATCGCAGTTCAATCGTTAAAATGCGTGAATTTCAGTTTTTTTTTTTACGTGAAGGTGAAGAATGCGAGTTCAGTTCTTGCGAAAATCAATAATTTTTTGATAAATTATTGTTTAGGTGTACTTTTTTATCCAAATGATTTTCGAGAGTGAGTTAGCAGTTGTAACTTAGTGATTGAAATGAAGGTATTTTTCCCAAAAAATTAAAATTGAAGAAATTTTAAACTTAAGGTTCAATTCTGATTTATCTCCTTAAAAATCTCTGTTATCAATTGTTGGTCCCTTCTCCTACCTAACCTTAAAATTGAGCTACACGTCGAAAAGGAGAATGGAGAATTACTAGGAAATTCTCTTTCTATTTCGCTACAATATTATGATTCTTTGTAAATATAAATATTTATATTTATTACAATAATTTTTTTAAAAGCAAATAAAATAAATTATCTCTTTGTTTTCTAAGCAGGAATTGACTTTTTGAAAAAATTAGTTGACTTGTTTGTGTTGAATTAACAATGGTTCTGAAACTCCAGGAGATTATTTTTCGATGATCGTCGTAATCCTGAACATCCATTAGATGGCAAGAAATATGCAAGAGTCGGTATCATATTTTCCTAGATTGCATTCTTATTACAACGAACGTATAGTCATTACAGACTCTCTGACCCCCCCCCCCCCGAAGGCATACGGAATAAACCATGAAACTGAATTACCGAACCTCCGCAACAGTGGTGAGAACTTTGGTTACGCTCTAAGGGTCATCACCGGTCACGGAACAATCCTTCCTGTAGGAAGTACTTCCAGTCATGAATGGGAGAAGCCAAATAACCACCTATTTGTGCACCCTCCAGGGTGGCGAGATCCAACATCCATGCTGGAAGTAAGTCATCCTTATTTCGAGGTGCCCCCCCCGGGGTGTGAAAATAGATTTATCTTGGATTCATGTGAATTTTGTATAAGTTTTCTTAATTTTTTTCTTACAATTACCCACGCCGTAAGCGTTCAGAGATATATGTTGAACGAATTACTCAAACAGCACTTAATATCTAGATATAATTACGGTTTTAGTGTAAAAGATGACATAATTTTACACTAAATCGTGTAAAAATATATCCATCAAATCGTGCCTCATCGCGTGATATTAGAGGAAGTTTTTTTAATACTCTATTTACACTCATTAGGGCTATAAGGGCTTACAATAGATGTTAGTGTTCCTTCTAAATTAATGAGCTGAAATACTGAGGGCCTTTTTCCTAATATGCTTTTTTTTTTGGTGTGAAGTGATTGTAAATGTCTAACCTTACACCCAGAAAGCTCAATTTTTGAAACTGTACAGAATGCTTAGGAAATGCATTAAATATTTATCATTGCCTATTTGACCCAGAATAACCCATCAAATTAAATTGGAATTCTCTAAAATGCTTGTTTTCATATCAAAACAAAAAAAATTTAAGTCCTCGACATTTTATTTCAAAAAAAAAAATGTTGGAAAGCGATGTTACATCAGGAATAGTGAAACATCACATTCGGTCGCAAATGTTAATATTCTTTTCAGTCACGACTCTTAGAATTTGAAATGCAAACTATCCTGACTTTGATATTTGCTTTTAAAAGTTACAGACTCACAGAAATTTAGAAACATATTTTAACTTTCTATCTTTGCAACAAGCTTCTCCTGCTTGTTGCTTCTCCTGCTGAATATTATTAGGAAAAAATTTATTCATCTTAAAATTTGGGGCTTTATAGAAGAAAATTTTATATATTGAATTCAGTTCTCCAAAAAAAATTTGTGAAAAACTGAAAAAAATTGAAAATAAATTCCATTATATTCTTTTTTACGAATAAGAAATACAACAATTTGAAATTTGAACTTTTTATTATAAAGAAACATAAAATGTTGTTAGAAAATGAAAATACGATTGATATATCCTAATATTATTCCTATAATATTCAACAAGAATTTAAATTTTATACTTGAGATGCAAAATAGTTATGAGATAACTTTTTGACTCGTCTTTTCCTTGGATTTTTCAAAGATAGATTACACATTCTGAAATAAAAATTTATAGGCTAACAGAACGGCAAAAATATAAATTCCCTTAAAACTCTAAAACCGCTGTAATAGAACAATAGCATAAATCTCAACGGCGCTGCTTCTATAAAGACTTTGTGGTAATAATATTGGTAGTGTAATAGAATAAACTAAGAGAAACAGTAAATTGTAAAAACACTTTTTTTTTTCAATTTCACATTAAAATCCATACCACTTGAAAAATAGAGCGACAAGTTTAAAGAAATTAATCGCAGCCTAAAAAAGTATGCTTACATCTTTTCTAATAATGACGGAATATGAAGATAGTGCTATTCAAAGAGAGTTTAAAATTTAGGCTGTGTGTGTGTGTGTGTGTGTGTGTGTGTGTGTGTGTGTGTGTGTGTGTGTGTGTGTGTGTGTGTGTGTGGGTAGGTAGGTAATTATGATGTGAGTGGGTGCGTGTGTACTTGAGGGTAATTATGATGTGGATGGATGCATACGTTTTAACATTCTTTGTAGGAATAATCACGAAGTTCTTTAACAATTTTAATTCTTCATAATTTCAAGGAAATTGTGAAAATTTGGTCTTTTGGTGGAATTTCATTCCTAAGCCCCTTTGTCGCAACAAAAAAGTCACAAATTGGAAACGGAAAAGACAGGGGAGGCTCCAGGCTATTGCAGTAAAAACAATGAATGAATATTATAATAAATAAATTGAAAATATATTATACAAAATCTCATTAACGTTCAACCGATAAAAATGTGCGCGAAGAAATTAATGATAAATAGTATGGAATACGTATAATATATGCTTTCATTAATCAATATTAGAGTTACATGCTAATGATATGATTGATTTTATAGCATTACTTAAGATATTGATCGCTTAGGAATTTCTTTTTACGAAATTCATCTCTGAGCTTTCTACAGTCTGACTATGAATACTTTTGAGTGATGGGTGTGCGACGGAAAATTTAATAGATTAAATATGAAGAAATTAAATAGATTCAATAGATTATGCGATATTCAAACACAGGTAACAAAAGAATACTCGCAAAAACCTTCATTAATAAACAAAAGTATAAAGTAAGTGCTCAGAGAGAATTCCCAGCGTATGAATCCTCCAAAAAGAGAATCACTCGACTGTAATATGGAACACTGTTGACTAAAAACGTATTACCACAATCGAGGATATGTCTTGTTTTTTAAGTAGTGCCAACTAAGGTCAAGAGTGCATCTTAGCTACCCACACATCACATTCGCTTTCACTGCCCCTTTTCATGGAGAATCACGTTCATATATCTCACATATGGAACTGATGAAGAAAAACCATACCCGAACCGGGACTCGAGATTAGGATGCCCATATCACGAGGAAGACGTGCTACCCCTCTGCCAGTACGTCGGCAGAAAACAAGTCTAAGATATATACATTGAATGAAAGGAGGGTAATGGAAATATTTATTTGCATTATCCATATTTATCTCTAAATGAAGAAATAAGACCACAAATCGGTATAAAGGAAACTAAGCTCCACATCATTATTATACCTACCAAAGAAGCTAGAGTCTGCTTAATTATAGGGTAGTTCTCACATTTCCATGTCTGAGGTACACATTAGTAATATATGTTACAACAGAAAATAACTACTCTAATTTTTTACCATCGTTTGTCATACAACTGGCATAAACAAGTATTGAATATTTCACACAATTAGTTTTATTATTATGTGAGAACACGATGTTGTTTTCTTAAAAAGTTTTAAATAATTGAAGATGATGAATAATTGTAGCTCCAAATCGCGTAGACAATGAGCATAAATGGCAACTTTCATCAACATCTTTAAATCGCATATACTTTTACCAGTATTGCATTATTATTATTATGTATGCTTCCTTGAAAGCAAGTACTTTTTTAACAGATTAACCAACTTTTACTAGTAATACTTTTTGAAGCTGGTTTGAACTACTTGGTGACTTAAATTAATTTAGATACATAATGACTTTAAAAAATAATAAGATTGTCGTGTGTTTACTTGAAAATTATGATCGTCGATTTATTTTTTCATTTCTTTTATTATTATTATTAGTGACACATTTTTGAGATATTTCTACTGAAAAACCTCGTGAAAATTTAAAAATTGTAAAGAAATATTTGTAATTTGTAAAAATTGTAAATTTGTAATATTTGTAAATATTTGTAAAAATTGTAAAGAAATGCTTCTGTTAAATGCAAAAAAAAAACTCTTTTTAATTCAAAATTAAGCGATATTCATTGTTCTATTCAAGTACTTTTTCACATTCTATTCAAATTTGAAAGCTTTTGTAAAAAAAAATTCCGAAGTTATAATCCAAATAAATATGTTCATTATAACGTACACGTATGCTTTTTATCTTTGATGCAGTAAGATCACTATAAAACTCACGGAAATTTTCAACTCAGTTCACGTAAATAAATTTAATATAACGCGCATATATGTATTTTTTTTATCTTTGACAAAGCAAGATCACTTCAAAACTCACGAAAATTTCTTCTCAATAGATAAAAATACATCAAAAATAAATTTTAAAGCTATCAGACATACACGAATATCTGTCCAATGTTTTGTTCTCCTTTATTTTATTGCCTTTTTTCAAAGTTCGTACAAAAAGAAAGAAAAGAAAATTTATATCTTATTTTGACCACAGAAATCGTTTTGAAGTGTTATTTCTCCACCGAGGGTAAAATTATCTCCATTATATTATATTTTTTGAAATAATGTCTTTAAAATTGCAGGACAAAACTGCTGATTTATATGTCTGGAAAATATTTGTCAAAATATTCAAAAAAGGACCCGCTTTTTTGTTGCGGTGAAATATACTAAGTGACTTTTAAACTAAAAATATTCATCTCTTTTCATATTTAACAGCTGAATATTTTTTTTTCAGAATGTAAAAAGGGAAATGTGAATTTTTAACGTAGCAAATGAAAAGAAAAGAAATATTTTCATTCAATAATAATCAAGGATTTAGAAAATATTTTTTTAATTCTAAGACGCATATATTCCACTGTAAGTTTAGGGTTTAAATTATTAATTAAATAAATCAGCAGTTTACAGAAAAAAATTAAAAAATGTATAATTCAAAATGAAAATTTCAAGAAATTAAAACATTTATATAGTTTATTGAAAATGCCCTGAAAATTTGTGGTATATTTTGGATTTTAACTAATTTACCTTAAGCTTTTAACATAGTAAGTTTTTATATTTTAATCATTTATTTAATTTTTAATGTTATTTATTTAATTTAAAAATTTAGAATTTTAATTGTTTTTTTTTCTTAAATTATATTATTTTAATTTTTTATACAATGCTGCAAATTGTTGATCAAAGGAAATTTTTTTCTGTATTGACGATTCACCATAACATTTTCTTGAAAATATTCTAATAATTTTTGTCTTTAAGGAAAGTAATATCTTTTGACATTTTATAAATGCAACAATGGCAACAAAATTAATTGCGCACAATATTACATTTATCTATAAAAAATGTTTAAAATAAAACAATTTAGATGTACTTTTCCTTTATATAATAAGCAAAACCTTTTTTACTTGGTAAAAAAAGCTTTTATTTACACTCTGAAATATGCTATATTTTTGTTATTTAATCTTTCACAATAAATTTACAAAAAAATTAATTTAATGACAAAAAAATTAGTTTATGAAAAAGAAATTATAAACAATATTTTATTATTTATTATAATTGAAAATGTGAATGACAAGGAAATAAAAAACTTTATATTGCTGTTGATAAAATATGTAGTATGAGTCATAGTTCAAATAATAATAGTTTAAAATTATATAAAAACATGTTACAAAGACATGTATATATAAACATGTAATGAAAAAACTCATATTTTCTTAAACATTTGTTTTCTTAAATTATACTATTTTATTTTATGTAAGTTTGCAAACTATTCCTTAAAAGGAATTCTTTTCTACATCAATTACCCCTTATAAGAATTCTTTGAAAATATTTGTATATATTTTCTTCCATATTTCTTTCTTTTTCTTGCGTTTTACACGTTTATATAAATATAACATATAATTATTACTTATTTTGTATTGCCATTTTATATAAACATAAATACGTAATATGTAATCTATAAGCAGCTTCACATTTTGTCTATAAAGAAAACTACTTAGGAGAAAAAATAAAGTACTTTAGATAAATATTTATTCATTTATTTATATATGAAAAGCAGCATATTTCTTCCATGAAAAAAGAAATGATAATTTTCATATAAATGATAATTTTCATATTTTCATATTTCATTTTCATTTCATATTTCATATATGAAAATGATAATTTTCATATTTCATAAGATAGCTGCCAATGTATCCATAAAATTAATTATCGATATTAAAAAACTTATCTAATTGAATTATATAATAAGGACATGAAATTAAATTAACACGTTTTTTTTATCTGAGAATTTTAAAAAAATCCTTCTAATAGATGTATTTCCATACTACTTATAATAGAACATTTTGAATATTCGATTAAAATGCGTTGATTTTTTTTTCTTTTCGGTTTCCCCTTTCTATATGTCTCATTTTAAGTGCTTGAAAAAGTTAGAAAGTTTTGAAAATAATGCTGTTTTTGAAAGAAAAGTTCTCTTTCAGAAGGGTGACGTTTCTTAATTCCTGACAGTTTTTCTCAGTTCTTTTTGAATAAATCTGAAAGTTTGTGGAAAGTTACTTTTAACGCAATTATTTCAGAGCTAAAAATCTTCAAAAGAAAAATAATTTCTATTTTCCTATAGTTTTTTGCTTTTTCGGAACTTTTATTCTATTTAATTTTTTTCGCAATTGAAAGCAATCTATTTTTCTAGATCCTGACAAATTTTTAACCTCAAATTTTGCGTTTAACTTCTATAGGGTTTAAATAATTCAGGAGGAAAAGTTTTTATCTAATAGATCACATAAAGAACAAATTACGATCTTAAAAAACTTATTTACTTATCAAGACAACCAATTAAATCAAATATTATCGGATTTAAATGTTGTTTATGGTAGATTGGAAATTATAAAAAAAAGAATCTGCTTGTTTTAGAAATAAAGTTTCTCAATTATTTAATCTAAAATTATTATAATAATTAATAAAAACTTAAAAGTCGAATCGCTTGGACTAAATTTTACGAGTTTGTGAAGAGAACGAGACGATTAAAATCTGGTCAGACAGTCTTTCAAATTTACTAGCAATACTAGACCCCTATTCTCCTCATCAACTTGTTCGAGATATCCAGTCCCTGTTTTTCAAAAACTCAAATATTCTTTTAATATGAATAAAAGCCCATGTTAGTTATGGGGGTAATGAAGAAGCTGATATTCTCGCAAAAGCAGCACTTATCGAATGTGTCTAAACCCTGATGTCATCGCAAACAGCGTCGTCAGATAATATTTATAAGAAAACGGCAAATATTTTCGTATAGTGGAAATACCGGTCGTTCTGCATATAAAGTCATTAGAACTATAAATTCCACCTACATATATACCAAATTGGAAAGGTTCCATATGAGCTTTAGAAACGGAGGTGTGGTTGGTGTGAAATAAAAACTTATCTTAAAGTGATAATTACTTTAGCCTATTTTAAATTTTATAAACTAAACCATGCTAATTAAGATTCTTCATGAAATAAAAACTTTTATTAAGTAACATATCCGAAATCCATAAAATTTATCTCACGAAGAAAAAGCATTGATTCGCCAAAATCTCAAGATTTCAACGAATTTAGAGATTCAAAACTTCATAAATTAAAATAAATACTTTTTTTTCAAAATTATGTTTATATGTGTATAGAATAACTCAAAAATGTTTAGGGAATGACTCACCGGTTTTTTTTTTGACAGTAAGTTAACCAACAACTACAAAATGAATAGAGAGATATGGATTAATTTTGGTCCAGATTTATATGAAAATTTTAAATGACACAAGTTCTTATAAACTACGTACATGAGTTAACTGAAAAACACATAACTAAATAGATGAACTCGGGAATAGGATATGAGATATATAGTCTTAGGCCTACTTTGGGTTAAGGCCCATATTAGGATGTATGGTAACTAAAAGGCGGATCAATATGCAAAGGTGGCGGCACAGAAAAAGATTGTGGATATTATTGTCCCCGAATCAAATGGTGCCTTAAAATAGGAATTGAGGGAAGAAATTAAGCTACAATGGTCCGCCCACCTTTGGGGTGTCTTGTGGAAGCTTGGAGAGGAGCATGCCAGCTCAGAAAAGTCGTCCTCATCATCTTACCATGGTTCAAAATCACGACGTTGATTTCAAAAATAGCTTTAGTGCTGCTTTACAACGGGGAGTTAATATAACTATGAAAAAAACTAATCTTTGCAAAATTGGGAGGTATTTTAATTATCATATTTTTTCTATTTGGTAAAAGACGTGGAAAGACGTGGAACCGCAAAATAAGCTATCCCCATCCTGTCGAGTATTCGGTAAAAAATAAATATTCAGATCACCACTTTGATAAATCAGGGGCTAGAAGAGAGTCAAAATGATTCCTGTAATAGAGGACAAATAACATCGGGATGGAAGCAACTCAACCCTACATCATTATTATACCTATCATTATATAAAAACGATTGTGTCTTTATGGAAGGGGGGAAGTACTATTTACTCCTGGGGACTAGCTGTCTTGCACGACTCCTTTTTTACACTATTTCCTTTCAAATGTATTTTCAGAGAAGGCAGGTGTTGCATAGGGTATATATGAAAGTAGAAGAGGTAAAAAATATATAGTTAATATATGAGGAAATGGAAGAAGGAAAACAATGATTATGAAAGTTATGCTCAGTAAAATTTTATTTTCTTGTATTCAATTTTAGAACGTGTCATTATTTAAATGTTTCCAACGATTATTTTCAGAGGTCGTTTTAAAAATCAGCAAATTTTTATTCTTACGAAATTACTTACTCGTAAATGCATGTCCTTCTATATCGCAATCGAATATTTAGTGTGTATTATATTCATTCTAAGAAAGTGAATCATTGAACTTTTAGAACTTTTGAAATAATTTAACTTGATAAAGTTTGATTGATAATGCTTTTGTTTAATCAGATTGCATTAGTCGCTCTATTCTGTAGGTAATTATTTTCATATCAAAAAGACATGCAACTCAAAAATATTATTAATTAAGAAAAAAGTGGAAAATTTTGCTTTGTAGTTAATTTCTACAGAAAATAATTTATTATAATATTGTTGAAATTGGCAAAATCACGTGAGTTAAAAATTTGATGAAACATTTATATTCATTTCATTTTTATTGCAACGACATAAAATATAACAAATGGCCCTTAATATTAATGAAAGAAAATTTGTTAAACGAACAATATTGGACAGAAATTTGCATATCTGAGACTTTTATCCTCTTATTTTAAAGGTATTTAAAAATGATTCATATTTCATACCATGCTCCGCAGCTATTGAAGAAATACGTTAAAATTCCCTTCTGCTTTAAAGCAATTAGATATAGACTCAATATTTTGGAAAACTCTTTCTTTCTATTTTTACTTAGAAATGCTTGCTAAGCATCTTCATAAACGTTTCTATCAAATACTTAAAAAATAATTTAATATTTCTCCTTATATGCCTCTGTCTCTTATAAAACAATTTAGGAAAATTCGTAAAAAATTATTCAGTAATTTTTTGCTATTTCATAATCCATTTTTCATTCAGATCATATTCTTTATTCGCCATCACTGACTAACCTTTCAATTTAAATTAAAGAAGCGTTTCAAATTGGATTTTTAATTAATTACGAAATCATAATGAATACCATTTTTTTAAGGAAATTCATATTTGCTTTCTTTTTTGTTTCATACGTTCCTCTAGAAATAGCATTTCTTAGACTAATCATTATTTTATTCTCACACGTATGGATTTCTTCCCTTCGAATCAAAGAATTAACTGGAGTGACAAGTTTTCTGTACCTAAAGATACCGTAATAAATAACTTAATAGTTTTTTTTATTCTTATATTTGAAGGTCCAGAATAATACATTGAATGAAGAAATTATTTGATTCAATGAACTGAAAACAGCATACAAAAAATCCTTTTTTTTTCTTTATATGAGGGACAATTCTTTTATTTTTCGAATGTGAGGGTGAAGATCTCTTATATCGTTTGCTGATTCTAGTACTTAAGAGAGGTTGAAAATAATAAGAAAGAAACATTTAAAGCGAGGGTTTAATTAATTTTTTTTCGGTAGAGCGAGTGGAAATAATTATATATTTTCTTAAATAATAAAAGTTCTTACCATTTCACTTAGATGTCTCAACAATATACTTGTTCAATAAAGGTAATTTCATTTATTAGAATATTTTCCGATAAATTAAAGTAGATTCAAAAATGTAAAACAAAAAAAGTTTTCTTTTTTCAAGTTCTGAAATAATAAAGAAATATAAGACAATTGGAAATAAATTCTAAATAATATAGAGCAATTTTTTGAATTTATTTTTCACATACTTTTTTGTAAATGAACAAAAAAAATATGTTCGTAACAACAAACATACTTTGAATTTACGAACAAAAAAGTTTGTTCGTACGTTCAAAAAAGTAAGTTTTGTAAATGAAAAAAATTATGTTTTATTATCAAGGAATCATTATATGGAAAGAATTCCCATTGCAAATTAAACCGTTACATTTAAAAAAACAATCCTAATCGAACAATTTTTGTATGTCATTCTATTTAGGCGTGTGTGTGTGTGTGTGTGTGTGTGTGTGTGTGTGTGTGTGTGTGTG
>JAOUZG010044335.1:222634-237564 GCA_026289955.1 Argiope argentata
CACCCACCAAGGGTGGCGAAATCCACCCACCATATCGGAAGCATCTCTTCCTCACTTACAAGGGGGTCCCCTGGAGCGTAGCTTCTGAGGGTAAGTCATAGAACAGACTCTCCGACCCGCCACGAAGGCACACAGATTAACCATCAGCACTGAATGACAGGATTGCCGCAACAGCAACACTAGCGGGAACTGTGGTTGAGTCCTAATGGCCATCGCCGGCCACGGTACTACCCTCTCCATATAAAGTACGGCCTGTCATCGATGGAAGGAGACTAACCCCTACCTTTTAGTGTACCCACCGGGTTGGCGAGATCCAAACCACCTTGGAACATAAAAATGTAAACAACGTTAACTAAGAAAATGCTGTTAAAAAGAAAAAGTATAAAACAACTATATACAAAGCAAGCTCTTGGTAACCCAAAAACAAATAACATAATGTCTCCTGAGGCTATAAACCAATGAGCACCCGAGCGCAGAAGTTTGTCTTCTAGCTCACACTTGTCACAAACCCTTTTTAGGGGCCGAATTTCCTCCATGCAATTCATTCGATCTTCCACAGATCGTAATTTAGAACTCGCAGCCCAAAGGATGTTAATCCAACGTCCTACCAACCAGGTTATCCTGGCCTAGAGTTCATAATGTGAGAATATTTTCAAAGGTGAAGACATTTTTCTTATCAAAATATCTCTATTTCCAATCCCAATGCCAACATTTTTATTATTAACTCATACTTTAAAATTTGATTTAAATTAACTAAATTTTTTTTTTATTTTTGACCATTTACTCGGTTTTTCTTACTTCAGGTTACTTTAAAAATGAATTCATTCGAATTTCTACATTAAATCTAATTTATTGTTTCAAAATTTCTTATAGAAAAATCGATAGGCACATTGGAATTCCAATGGTAACAACAAAATTTCAGAGGAGAAAAAAAAAACAATATTAGAAACAAACTAATGTAACCTCATCTGATTTTCTAAAAATATTCTTTCTTTCCAAATTTTTCATTCATGAAACCATTTAATTCAACTATAAAATCTAAAATGTTTGAAGCAACAGGGAAATAATATGAATAGCACAAAGAACAAAAATTTATTCTTTAAAAAAATGTATAAATTTATTATTTTGTTTTATTTTCTAAAAAGAAAACTGTCCTAAATAGAAGCGAGAGGATTTTCTTTTTCTTCGAATGTTTTAGAAAATAAAATAAATAGATTTCTTTAAGTTTTTAAAAAAATATATTGATTTTGCTGCAACCGAAAGTAAAGCTATACGCATTAAAGTGATATGTAAGGACCAAACAAATGTTGTTGAAGAAAACAAAATGGAAGTTTAAGGAGTATAAAGTATTCTTTGAGTCAGCAAAAGCATTGAAAATGATGATGCCACTTTTTTTACAGTAAAGACGACCATCTCTAAAAGAAATAGTTTGAATGTAAAGGTAAAGTTGAATTTAGAGAATCATTTGTGATTTCGAAACGCTATTGATTTTTCAGATATTTTTTATTTTAAAATAAAAAAAGAAATTGTTTGAAACAGATTTTCTTATATATCAACAGAGCCAATATCCTTTGTGAAATTTTAAATCGTTTTGTAATATGTATGTTTTACATCTAAATAAACTTTCTTTTTTTCTAAATCGAATTCCCAATGTATAATATACCTTTAATTTCAAATTATTAATTCAGGCTTAGTTAAAATGCAAGTTTAAAAGTTCAATAAATGATTTTTTTTGCTTCGAGGCATCTACAACAACTAATCTAATTTCATATTTTTATTTATTTTTTCCTTTTCTTGAAAAGCATAAGCATATTTCTATTTTAAAAAAGATAACAAATTTTACTAATAAGAGAAGTTTTAACATTTTCGAAAATTGGTTAATAATTATAAGAAACAAATGAAAAAAATTTAATAATAATAGAATAATAAAAAACATGCCATGAAGTAGTAATGAATCCAATACAGTTATAAATTCACATTGAATCATATTTTATCAACAACATTAGAGTCAGCTTGATCATTAGAGATAATTTCGGTGTGTTCACTAATCCCATATATCAAATATTATGCCGGCTATTCTTTTTCAACATCAAATTTTTTCCCACCGAAATACTCTCCCTTTTATCATCTATAAATAATACATGCTTTCATTTTGTTTTTGCTTTTTAATTAAAAAAACATTCATTATTTTAAATATAATGTAATGTATGTAAATTTCTTGTACTTGCACCCAAAAGATTTTTAGAATACTTTCTCTCAGTAATTCGTCAAACAGAATTCATATCTAATGCATTTACTTTTTTCAATTATATTTAAAAAAACACTATAAAACATAAAAAATTAAAGATTTTAAGGAAGGTCTTTTAATAATTCATTGAACATTAATTTTTTTAATTCTTAAAAACTTTGTTAATTGCATGCTAGTAGCATGTGAAAGACAAATATAAGCAAAATGCCGAAACTAATAAATGTGAAATATTAACGTAAGCTTTATCTTATCTTGTGAACTTTGAAAAATGTTTCTTATAATTTGAAAGTTGTTTTGAGATTTCCTGTTAATTAAAATTTCGTTCAAAGCTTGACTACTTGCTTTTTTCAACAGTATGTCAAAGCTGAAATTTGCCGGTGAAAATGGCTTCCTTCATATTCTATTTTGCAAACAAATCTTACATCCCACTCCCAATATTTAATTAAATTTGCATCATTCTTTAAGAGATTTTAAAATTACTTATGTGGGAAACTTAGCTTCCTATGCTATTTGAAAATCCTTTTGAACAGTCGGTACCTTTTTCTAAAAATTGTTATCAAAGTTATATAGTTATTAAAATTATTTGTTTTTTAACATATTTTCTCGTTAAAAAACAAAGTTAAAGATGATGGAACATTTTTCATTCTGTAATATTTTATATAATAAAGCCTTTTGCTTAAAAAGTTTTGGTTATATGTACTATAGTAAATGAGAATAACCAATTTTTATTAACTTTAACCATAGTAATTACATCCAATAACGAACTTAGAGTTAATAAATAATGGGTATTAGTACTACTAATCAGGAATGTTGTAATTAATAATAATCAATTAATCGTATTGTCAACGACATTTATATTCTAATTTTATATATAAAAACTTTAAACTTGTAAGACACCTCGTTCCCTTCATCTAATAATTGGCATTCCGGCTCGATGTAATATCACCTGTTACCACATAGATTGTTAAGTACTTCCGGACCTCCATATGGAGATCCTTAGGTACTTAACCTTCATCAGTGGAGTCGTTGTGTCTCCACTGATGAAGTGTGTGTCCACTAAAAGTACTCCGAACCTTCATCAGTGGAGTCGTTGTGTCTGGTTATTTGTTGCATCAATATAAATATATCTGTGTTTCGTTGTTTTAAAGAGGTCAATCATATCTTCAAATGAGAAGAACATCAAAACATCTAGATTTTAAACTGTTTTCCATCATGAAGAGACTCCTCAAATATTCGAGGAACGATCATTCACCAGCAACTGTTATCATTTAGTTTCAAAGTCAGGTGGACTTTGGGTGGCGTTAGGGGTGAATTGAATATAATTAACATGTGTATAAGAAGGGTCAGATACAAAGATGAATCATAACTGACATTCCCATGATCAACCATTGAAGAAGAATTGCTGAACAGTCATTGGGTTATAAGGAGCTCAAGTGCACCAATGAGAAAATGAGAGGCCGAGATTTGACGGAAATAAAAGGATGTATTCTTTGAAGAGGAAGAGAAAAGCAGTGAGAGGCGTGGGAGAAATTGGAGAGCCATGAGTGTTCGAAGGTGTTCCTGATTTTGCGAGATGCTTTTGCAGTGCATTTGGATCTGCTGGAGAGGAAGAGAAAAGCAGTGAGAGGCGTGGGAGAAATTGGAGAGCCATGAGTGTTCGAAGGTGTTCCTGATTTTGCGAGATGCTCTGTGTGATTCTTTTTTTGTGTGTTAAGATCCATCCAATAAATATTAGAGGATTTCTGAAGCTATCCCTGGAATAACTGTTTGATCCAACAACCTGTTAGCGTTCTTTGTGATGTTTATTCTCCTAATTGTCATAGCAGCTATTTTCTGATTGACTTTTAACTACTGTATAATTTTTGGAAATAATATTTACCCGAATGAGAACAAAATGTTTTTGTGTACATTTATATTTACAAATGTTTTTATGTATATGGCTGTAAATAAAGGAATTGTTTGATACGCTACTCTCTTATTTAATTGGTCAGGATTAAGACATTACAATCTTTTGCTTGAAATTTTTCCATGTTATAAGTACTTCATTTTAAACTACTATCTTGCATAAGGTACTAAAAGAAAATTGCTGTTTTAGTGAATGTTTAGGTTAATTACTTAAATAGTTAATTTTTCATTAACATAAAACGTAACAGCAATTTTTTTCAAATAATTCTAGGTATATCAGCTACTCGGTAATAAAAACAAATTAGCAATGAAATTAAAAATTCAAAGTCATTTTGATGTTTTTTTAATTATCTCAAGATATTTAAGTCAAATATCTCTCAAATTAATCATCTTTTCTGGATTAAAATAATAATATTGGTTCCAAACAGAATAATAAATGCATAAACAAATCCATGAATAAACTTATAAATCTGTGTTTTAAAGTATAATTAGGTTCATCTGACTAGATATTCATAATTGTTTTTTCTTTTAAGAAAAGAAGCATCTTCAATTAAAACTTGGTTATCAGATATTTCCTTTGCAATTATTTATATCTCACACAATCTCCAATGAGGGATATTTTCTGTCAGTTTCACCGAAATCTTAACTATTTGTGTCAGAAGTGGGAGCTGATAATGATACATAGAGAATGCCAAAGTGGCAGAATTTCGTGCCATTTCGCTATTTCAGGTTCGCCAAGTAATTTTCTCTTGTCAACAAAAGCGAGAAGAGGAAATGTTGCTTTTATTCCGGGAAACATCTGGAAGGCATGCGTCTTATTAGTGATGGCATTAACATCTAAAATTACTGATTACTTCTGTCTCAGTAATCTGCTAAAGGTTACGAAAAAGACTCCACTGATTTTTTTTCCACTTTGTGCTTTCATATCTACAAAAATGATGTTTTCTATTAATTGCAATAATGAAAGAAACTTTGAAGTTATGATTTGAGAAGTCGAATTGGAAGAATATTGGAAGAAGAGTAGTAAAAAGTCATTTATTGTTTCATTTTTCAATATTTATATCGTTTTAACATTTAGAGCTGAATGATTTTTTTTTAATTTATGAAACTTATTTTACCTTTTTGAACATGTAATCATTAAAAACATTAAATATTAAATGCCAGCATCCTGAGATAGGGGTACTTCCACGCGATCAGGGAGCCCCGGTTCGGGCATGGTTGCTCTTCTTTTGTGTTCTATCTGTAAGTTGCGTGAATGTGTCCAAAAGTTAAAAGGGAATGTGCAAACGAATGTAGTGTATGTCGTACTTTTGGCCCTAGTTGGCGGTACTGAAAAAGAAAGAGACACTCACTTGGCTTAAACTGGTCAGCGGGCTGGTAAAATGTCATTAAAAAAACAACAAATAAATTTTGAATGTCATATCAAATGCTAAATCTTGGCGAATTATTTCAATTTTATACAATTACGTCTCTTTCATATAAAGATAAAAGCATCATTTTGAAAATGAATGAATTCAACAATTTTAAATGCTCTGATAAATGGATATATATTTGTAAAATGTTTAATATCACAAATTTCCAATTCTATAAAATGCAATCTATTTCTTGTTGTTTTCCAAAATTGAGCTCTAAAACTTTGTTTGCCAGAAAGGAAAATTGGAAATGAAAGTTTAAATAGATGAGAGAGAGAGAAAAGTCTTTTGATTATTTAATTAATGACAATTTAATCACGGGATTTTCTGTTTAATGGCTTAATTTAATTAAGACAAATAATGACTTAAAAATCATAATGTTCTCATATGATAACTTGAAATTTCCGATCTTAGATTTCATTCTTTAACTAATGTCGCAATTAACGTTAGTCTCAACCGACTATAATTTATAGAGGCGTCATTTTAAGAAGCTTTCTCCTATGCAAGGTACTTTGATGATGAACCTCAAACCTGAAAGAGCCGGGTTCCGTTACATCAAAGTGACATTAAGGAACTAAAATTCCCATATAATCCATTTCAAGTATCTTCAATTATTGTTTTTAAATAATTCCTCAGTCTAATTCCCATATAAATTGTACAGACAGTTAACAAAATCTTTCTTCCTTAGCTTTTAACAAAGGAAGATAATCATGCTATCAAATTTCTGATAAACAATAAAAACCGCATGATTTATTTATTTTTTTTTTGCAGAAAGGGAATCTATAGCTCAAAAATTTATTTTATAAGAAAACTAGCTTCCTGACAGGATTGCTTTCGCTCGCCAATCCCCATATTGTCCTAGAATCATGTTTATCCTCATATTAGTGAGATTTCTTAAGCAATTAATTCCCTCCTTTCAAACAACAAAAGTATCTAGAAACAGTTATTTCTGGAACAACTTCTTTTGTTCTAGTGTTGAACAAAAACGCTCAATTCAAAAAAAAATTTAAAATTAGCCTAAGTTAGCTTTCAGAAAAAAATCCTATTATGGTTTTAACTTTTTCGACATAAATAACAATTAAAAATTAAATTTGGAAATTTTAAACAAATTTTTAAAAACTAAAGTCATTATTTATATTTTTTCTTCATATGATATCCCTGAATATCTCATTATTGTTATAAAAAATATCAATGTAAGGTTAACATTGCATTGTTTAGGTATTCAGAAGATTTCTGGCTGAGAGATGAAACATTTCCGTTACTCGAAAATGGTAAACAGACCAAAAAGATATTGATCAGTGTTGCCAAAAATGGTGTGTCTAATAGTAGAATTAACAAGTAATGTTGCTCAAAACACATTTGCTGTTAATTTGATGTTAACTAAAGCTTTACTTTTCCTTTTTTGTTTCAATTATTAAAAATACTTACCCAAGAACAATATAAATGCTTAATTCGATATATTAATAACTATCATTTAAAATTTCCTATAATATTGACAAAACAAACATCAGTTGCTCAGACGTCAGGTGACTCTCTATCTACCAATCCCAATCAAATAAAATGCAATGCTTTCATAAATATTTTTATATACTAGATAAGGGGATAAAATTTAAAAAAAGTTTTAGAACAATTAAGTTGGTGTGATATAAAAGTGTAAAAATTAACTTTTCATAAATTCATAGTGTTCATAATTTTGCTAATTATTTAATCAATTAAAATTATAATCAGTATTTTTGAAAAATCATTTCTTTATATGTAATTCTACCCTTTTTCCAATACCTTTAAGCCGCAAATACAAGTGCCAAATTAATAGCAAAACTCAAAAATCTTTTGTGAATGCAAAACAGCACAAAAAAACACATTATTCACTATTATTGAAGAGATAAAAATTATATTTAAAAAAATAAACTTTTAATGCTAATAATATATATTTCCAGTCATTTTTGTTATAAAAGCTATTTCCATATGAGAACATGGTGTTGTTTTTTTATTTAGGGGTTTTTAAGTCTCAAAATGCACAGGTAGAAAATAAAGGGCTTGGGTATAAAGAAGTTATCTCCCAAAAAAAACACAAGGAAGAAAACGGGAATCAGCAAGAAACAGCTAGAGGAAGTATTGGAAAGTGTATACATACATAAATAAATTATAATGTTAATAATAATTTTTTTTAATTTTCATTACCAATTTTTCTAGCTGGTAAAAATGAATATCGGAGACCGAAATATTTTGAGATAGAAAAAAAAGAGGGGAAAAACATTTTTCTACAAATTAACTATTGCGCAATACAATAATCATGTAATTATACCAAATCATTTGAAACCTGATTTTCGCAATAAATAAATAATTCTGTCTTCAAGAAAAAGCTTTTTTCGGCTGATTTTGAGATTTTTTTAAAAAAAATGTCGATATTTAGGGTAAAGATTCTTTTCGTCAAAATATCAATGCATGCGTCAACTGATGGTCATGTGACTGTTTCAAAATGGTTTAAACTTGTTAATGACTTAAATTAATTAAGGCAACATTCTTTTCTTTCCTTTTAAAATTAGGAAATTATTAATTAATATCTGTTTTCAAGCAATTACATTTAAGAAATATATTTATAAGGGCGACACAATTAATTAAATAATCTATTCACGTCCTTATAAAAGATCAATAAGGAACGGCTCTGAGCGGCTCTTCAAATCCTGAAGACAGGAAATTGATTTCTCACGCTCTCTGGCAGAAACTCGGTGAATTTCCGCCTTCAGTAATTGGATAGGAAACCGAAATCACGCTTCAAATTCAGGTGCAGCTATTTATAACAGTTCTCTGACAATATCTGCGAGGTACATCAAAGATGATCAATTAGCAAATGCTCTGTGTAAAAGATTGGTTTAGAGTATGAAACGAAGAATTGAATCATACTTTTCTTTAAGAATAAGTTCAATCACCAATAATGCTTTCAGCTATTGCAATAACACAGATATATCAAGAAAAAAAATGTCATAAAATAGTATTTTAAAAAGATTGTGATTGATAATAATACGAAAAATAATTTTTAAAAACTCGTTGAGTAAGCTATGAGGGAAAATGTGGAATTTTGTGTATTTAAGAGCAAAATGAGATTATTTAAACTAAATTTTTAAATATATTTTTATATTTAAAATAATAATCCACTTATAAAAATTCTATTAAAGAAAAATAAGCTCTTAATTATTTAGTATCATCAAAAAAATTATAAACTATCTATTACGCAGGATTGAAACAATCAACAACTAAATGGAATTGGCTCCAAATTTGACAGGTATTTACTCCATAAATGTTAAATCTAGTTATTTGGCGATTAAACCCTACCTTACGGTTAATAGTATCCAAAAATCGAATTTGTGTTAGAGGTATTCCTTTTCCTCAACCAATTGAAACAAAAATTAGACATCAAACTGCACTTGTAGTTACAAAATAATCATCAAATTTTACATATTTAAGTCATAGAATTTTTGAATTATTGCGTTTAAATGTTTCTCAAAGTATAGATTGACAGACAGACAACACCTTGTTAGATTTGGCTCAAAATTTGACAAGTATCTGCGCTATAGATATTAAAACTATGTACCAAATTTTATCAATCTAGCTTTCTTCCTTTTGTACTTATCGTGTCAACGTATATTCGAATAACCGGAAAAAAGGACTTCCTATGGACAGATTTTATTCAAAATTTGATAGAAATCTCCAAATTTGATATAAAGACAGTAAATCAAATTTCAATTATCTTGCTCGAACAAGTTTTGAGACATCTTTGACACAGACAGACAGATAGCCATTTCCCAAAATCATGTTTTTCGAACTCGGGACGATCTGAAACGTGGGGATTAAGCGAAGTTTGAAATTCGAATTTCTTGATGATTCTCATACTTTCTCTTTAATTCGTGTACTGGAAAAATAAGGATAAAACATCGAAAGTCATGAAAATATCTAGATAAAAGCCTAAAAAATATCTAAAAAATTTGAAGAATATTACATAATCTAGAAAGTTTAAAAACTCTTGTATTATAATTTTATATTTATCTTCTTAATTCATAGTATTTGAAAAATAAATTATTTAACTTCTTTTCTTTTTCCCTGTAGTGTTTAATTTTCCTTCAGATACGAACCCATCCACTTCAACCAACGTGCGAGGCTTAACTTAACAACATGAATCAGGGGGTGGGGGAGTGAAGAAACTAATTCAGTTTAGAGAATGTTCTTGACAATTTTCAGAAGAAAAAGCGATCCGAAACAACTCTTCTATGAACGAAGTGGAGGCATCTTTTTTAACAGCATCTACTTCCTACTGAGTTTGGACAGGTTGACATTTTACTGGTATATATACTTTTAATCTTTTTCTCATATACTGTTAAAAAAAGTTCGAAATTTTCTGCATTTACAAATGTTTATGAATCATTTTAAAGTACAGCTAAAAATAATTCGGTTTAAAATCTGAAAAAAAAATTAAACGCACTTTTTTTACTGTATCGGAAAGTAGATTTTTTTCTCTTTTTAATCAAAAGTTGAATTTGAAAACAAAATTACGAAAATTCGAAATATTGACACTTTTAGATTGCAATTAATCAACTTTTTAAGCTACAATTTGGTATTTTTATTGAAAATCTATATATTTTCGATCTTATGATATACATGGTGACTTATGGATTATTTTTGATGCTCCTCGCTTTTAAGATTTTTGATGTTGGACTTCAAATAATTTTTGACATTTTCTTAGCCAATAAAAACTTATTTCAAATTGTTGCTACGAATTTTCTGTTTCTTCCCAGCATATTTGGTTTCATCATGAGAAAGGCTATTTTATGATCAGCTTTATTGTATACCGATCAATGACCCCCCCCTCGTGATTTGGCGATAAACTTCGAGTTCATTGGGCGACTTGGTGATGAATTTGGCGACAAAATGTATGATACTATAATTTTAAGAATTTATTGATAGAGCCAATAGAAACTGAGATATGCTTGACTGTTCGAGAACCTTCTCTGCCGTATCTCGGGAACTATAAAAGGCGATGAGAACGAGCTGGAGACAGTTATTTGAGCTCAGCTCAAGTTCTTAGTTGAACGTATTAACTTCCTGGGTGCTTCAACCTGCCTATCGTTGTTGAGCTACTTGTTTTCTGCTGTTTGCTAGAAGTGAAGTGGTTTATTGTTTGTGTGCGTCTTTTCTGTGTTCGGACGTTTTGATATTTGGTGTGTTTATGCTTTTGTGTTAATAAACATCGTCAAATTCCACTGAAGACTGTTCATTGTTTTACACCATATACCCACGAAAAGCCAACCCATCGTCGGATTGTAGTGGAATTTTATTTGACGATAACAATATTTAGTTTTTGTCATTTTCTAGTTTTTTAATTTTTATCAAATTTATTATTATTATTATTGTTGTTGTTGTTGTTGTTGTTGTGAAAAATATTCCATATTTTTCAAATACTCTAGCTGTTTGACCCTTTTTATATTGAATAAAAATTTTAATTAAAGTTATTTGATTAAACGGTAATTAAATTCTGTAATCTTAAAATATTTTAATGTTATGGAAAAATTATAAATTCACAGAATTTAAGATTTTTATATCGAAAAGTGAAAAAAAAATCCGGAACCAATATTCAATACTTACAACTTTGAAAGAAAGCAATTTAGATAAAAGCATATAAACATTTCTCATAGAAATACCAAGTGACAGATAATTTTTAATCCCTTTATGAAAAAGCAGCAACTCCTATTTTCCAAAACAAAATCGATAATTGGATTTGCTTAAAGTTGATTTGAACAGAAATTGAAGAAATGAATATTTATGTTTGAAAACTGATTTCTCACTTCAGATTTAACAATGAATTTTTATTTTAGTAGAAAAAAAGGAACTGTAAAAAAAATGGTTTCGGTTATTTTAAAATCATATGTATCTTTTAAGTAGCTTCAGTTTCTTCTGTTTTTCCCTTTACATTTTAAGGAAATTTCTGATGATTAATATCTAAATAATGAAGTTAAAATTTCGACTTTTGCTGTAACTGATGAAATTTCTTTCTTTCTGATGTTAAATTTTTTTCAGTTAAACGCAAGATTTTTCTTCAATTTTCAAGTAGAAAATATTATTTTCCGGAAAAAGAAGGGGGTTTTTTTGTTGTTAGATAAAAGAAATAAAATAGTTCAATACATTTTTAAAGAAGGATAAATACGGCAGAAGTGTAAATTATTCTTGATATACTTAATTATACAATACAATGGATTTTTATCAAAAAAAAATGTTTTTAAGAATTTCTAAAACTCTACAGAGAATCCAGTATTTAGATTGTGATGCATATAGATAAATATTCGAGCTTTCCAAAAGATTTCTTTTTAACTTTCTTACTTAATACTAATACAAATATTTATCAAAAATAATATTCTAAATAACTTCCTTATTTTTGACATGGTAATTTTTATGTATTGGCATACTATCAGTAAACCATTCACCGTTACCGGTGGACCTTGAATTATTTAAGAAAATCATTTTAAATTTGCTGCAAGGTTGATTGTTGGATTTCAAGCTGACATATATATATATAGCAAGTCGATATGTCGTTAGCATTAGGGGTTTACTAAAGTTCAAATTATCCGAAATTTTCATTAACTTTGTGATCAAAAATTAATGAAAATTTACACTTTTATCCTCAATAATTTAAAAGTACGTTATTGCATAAAAACCACAAATTTACATTCTTATAAAACTCAAATATATATACACTGATACTTTATTTTCAACAGTTTTTTTCCCCTAATTTCAGCAATTTTCAAAACAATATTTTTCATTATTTAGTATTGCGTATATAAACATGCGCACATCCAGATGACATTGTTGCTGATTTGTAATATTGCTTTTCCTACATTGTTAATTTCATGGTAAGCAACATAGTTATGTAAATTGCTTTAACGGTTGATAAAAAACACTGTGTCAGTGATACGTATTGACTTCACGACTTCACTTTTAAGCAGCAACTATAATAACTAAAATAAAGGAGCCTGAATATTCAAGAATCGAGGAAATATCCCCATTTGGACTCGAGTTCCAGCATTTGTTCTAGAACATTCGATATTCCACCAAGAAAAATACAAAAATCAAAAGCACATAAATGAAAAGAGTCAGTTCAGTCAAAAAGGTCAGTCATTTTCAAACAAATGACTTCAATTTTTAAGGCGAGCTTTCTGAATACATTGTGTTACAGCTTTTTTACCTAATTGCTACTCCTGTAAGTGCTGTTTTTTCGTGTAGAATAAAGAGTCTTTATTGTTTACTGAACATATTAGTCTTTTAATCTTATTTTCTCTGGACGGATTTTTTTTTCCGTCATGAAAAATGAATGCAGCTGATTCAACATATGAATTGATACAAATGATTCAAAATTATTATTAAATATTAAATACTTTTCATGTGTTGTTGCAGTAACTATAATTAAGAGAAAAATAATGCCGATGTTGTTGTTACTTATTCCACTTGCCGTGGGCAAGCCCTCGCTGATATGATCAGCAAATTCTAAGCCTAAGATACGCTTCTCGTTGTTTTCACAAGTAGCGCCATCTAGGGCCAAGAGTACGAGTTAGCTACACACACATCATACCCCTTTTCGGGGGCGGACTTCATTCATGCATATTCATTCATCTCAGATGGTCATTTAGTTATGGAACAGAGAACGATCACCTCTAACCCAGGACCCCCAGTGGTATTACTCTCGACATGGAGGACTTTGAGACCACGACAAATTTAACGAGCGTCAGCCACCAAACACTAGAAGAATCTTTGGCTGGTGAGTTGCGAACTCGCATCCTAAGGAGTACGACTCCAACGCTCTACCAACCAGGTTAACCAAGCCCCTGTAATGCTGATAAAAACATTAAACATAAAATATTATCGTGATAGAAGGAAATACTAAAGAATCGAATCTCTTTTAAATTTTAATGTCATAGATACAAGTATATATTTAACAATATCGTAAGACGATAATGTCATTTCTTTGACGTCTCCCCGTGTAAATCGCATTTTCGATACTTCTGAAAGGAATTAAAATTTCATTCTGAAATTACCTAAAGAAATATTTTCTTTTATTGCCGACTTAAACTTAAACACGACTTCCATTATTAGATGCTTTGATTAAATTTCACCCTCAAAGCGTCTAAAAATAATATAACTTCTTTTATTTTATAAATTATGAAAGACAGTAATCAGCTCAGGGATTAGACAGTGATAGTTAGCAATTCTTTCACTAGAAAAATGAATTGAAATCTAAGGAATATTTTTAAGAAATCCTAAAACTCCTCAAAGAATTATGGAAAATGTGAGACACTCACCTGTAAACAAATTAACAAGCCAAAATCCTTTTTTATCATTATAGTGGGAAATTCTATGATGATGTTTCTCAAAAGGAATCATTTCAACCCTTTTCTTTATTTTAACTTAAAAATCTTTGTAGATTCAATGAAGCTTAAGTCAATTCCTTTTGGAATTGATAAAGGTTCTACATTTTTAGCGAAAATTTCAGTTTATTTTGGAATAAACGTTTTTATTTACAATTTAATTAAGATATGTGTTTCTATTGAGACTCACTAAACTTGTTGAATTTGAATTTCCTTTTCGTAAAAAGATCTCATAAGTCTAATTACTTGCATTCATATTTTAAAAAATGCATTTTATCATGTGATATTATGATGTTGCTTTGATTTGGGGTTTTTTAAGCCTAAAAATGTAAAGGTAGAGAACTGACAATTTATCGCTTTTGATGTATCAATTTTTCGCTTTTACTTTTATTAGAAAATGACATCGTTACATTCAGCTACTTATCACCAACAGAAAGTTATAACTTGGTTTGAATGTCCGCCCTGTACCCGATTCTTCGGTCTGTCCAATAAAGAGAGGATCGTAAGAAGTTATCGTCAGAAGAAGTACAATGAAGAAAACGGGAATCAACACGAAACACTGTAGGGTGGTATCGAAAGTTATGTGTTTTTTTTTTTTTTTTTTTGCTTTTAATTTTTTATTTTTTTAGCTGGCAAAAAAATTTAAAGGATGAAAAAAACTATCATTTTTCTAAACAATGACAATTACACGATACAGTTGTTACATGATCGTACAAAACCAGTTTAAATCGGATTTTGGGAATGAAAATCAGGCCTCGAGATTAGGTTTTGGAGTTCGAACGAGTTTTAGAGGGGTGGGGGGTATTGTTTTCTAAATATCTAGGCATGCGTAATCAGATAGTCATGTAATTGTTCCAAACTGGTTTAAGATGTTTTGTTCGTGGAAAAAAAATTTGTCGTCGAAAGAAAAATTTTAGAACTTGAGATGATTATATACTATATATATCATATATATAT
>JAOUZG010044335.1:241144-257125 GCA_026289955.1 Argiope argentata
GTCCCTCCAAAGAACAATAGAGGCTGTTTCTCTCAAATAAAGCATAGCCCAAGCATAAAAGGTCCCTCCAAAGAACAATAGAAACTGTTTCTCTCAAATAAAAGGATGACAAATTTCAAGACAAAAAGAATTAATGTTTCCAAAATTTTGAAGCATTTGGATGTAATTTTTTTACGAGATCAGTCGTCCTGAGTTTTAAAATTATTGAAGGAAACGAGAACATTGAGAATTAAAAATTGTGCATTCGGTTAAAATACGAGTAACTTTAAAATCTAAATAGCATATGGGACACTTCGGTGCCATTTTACCGATGTCAAAATGTTTTCAAGAGTTTAGGATAGCAATATAAAAGATTCTTATCGAGGGAAAAAGATCTCTGAATTCAAAAAGCTCTTTTATTCTCAAAGCAAACCTGATGTTCTTTTTATTACTTCAAATCTCTAAGGCTTCTTTTACATGACTACACGTTTCTCAAGCCAACTCTAAGTGAAATCTCTTCAAAAGGGGAAAAAATGAACCCATGGATGAAATGCATGTTACTCATAGATTTAGAACTTGAATGTAAAGAGTTTTAAATTTTACTTTTGTATATAATTCCATGAAAAGAATTTTTTTAAAATTCTGCATAGATTATCTCTACTGATTATAAAACTGAAAGCGTGTGTGTGAGCGTGCGTGCGTGTGCATGTATGAGAGAGAGAGAGCGTTTGTGTATGTGGGTTCATTTGTCTGTGTGTGTGCAAGTGCGTGTGTGCATGTTTCTACATTCCTTACTAAAACATTCGATGAAATTTTGCAAGTTTATTATGTGAGACATGAAAAGTCTACTGTCGACTTGTGTGTGTGTGTGTGTGTGTGTGTGTGTGTGTGTGTGTGTGTGTGTGTGAGAGAGAGAGAGAGAGAGAGAGAGAGAACTTCTACTGAAACACTCGATGAACTTTTTCTAACTTATTATGTATACAGGAAAAAGTCTACTGAAAAATAAGAAAATGTTCTTTTTAAAATTTTGAACTATCCTAGGATTTTTCTTACTTCTGCGCTTTTATTCTTCTTAACACTTCTATAGGTTTACTTTCTACGCAGCCGAATGTCGCCAAAGGATAGCAATATTTTTGAAGAATAATTTTTTTAAAATTCAGTATGAAAATTAAATTTGCCAAAATATTCAAGATGTGTGAACTTACATTCTGTGTGAGGAGACAACTGTTTTTCTGACGATTCTGACTAACATTAAATTGTTGAAGTAGTGATTTAACTACCCTAAAAAGTAGGCTTAGTCAATCACTCAAATAAAGACAATCAAATATAGGAATATAAGAAAATATTGAAGCTTTTGTAGCTAAAATTTGTAGCACTTACTAAACAAATAATAACAATTTATGAGGAAAGTAATTATCTGTATGTTTTTAAAAATCAACGGTTTATTTGATATTCTAATTTTATTTAAATGCCCTTTTAAGTGATAAAAGGATTATATTATTTTATGCAAAATCAGATTTTACATTAAGGATTTTATACACGAAGATATTTTAATCCTGAAAAACACGGATTATATTAACAAGTATATAATAAAAATGAATATGTTTGTGTCTGTTTTTTTAATGATATACGGTGTAGACTTTTTTTACCTACAGTTACCAAAGGTGCTACACATATAAATAGGAAAGTTGAAATGTACACATCAAAGAGATTATTTGAAATTTCAAAAAAAAATTATTAAGTAAAAATTTAGCGAGATAACTACTGCAATGCGCGATTACTACTGTAAATGGTAAGACATGGAATTGAATTAAGGGCATTTAAAACTTATAAACTGTCGTATAAAAAACATTCCGTTTAGTAATTTATTTTTTATTTATTTATTTATCTATCTTTAACACTAGATTCTATTGTTTCAATGTATTTCAAACAGCTTTAATCATTTAATAAAATATTTCTATTCATTTTTTGGTATTATTGACCTTCTGCTTATTATTTGTGCATTTATCTGATGAATAAGAAAGTGAAGTAACATTGTAGCAAAAAACAGTGAGTTATAACAGATTTGTAGTAGAAATGCTATAGCGGAAACTCGATTGAAAATAAACTACTTTTTATTTTTATTCCAGCATAAAATTTTACAAAATCGTCTGCTCTCATTTTTTTACAAAAGTAAACAAATTGTAAAAGTTAATTTTAAAAAAGATAAAAATTCATTCCAGCTGCCGTCGAAAGTCATAATGACTGAGGGAAGTTTGCAAACGATTTTCTGCACGTGCGCGTTTTGAGTTCACGAATATCGTTATTTTTATTCTTTGCAAAATGCATAGACATATAAACTATGCGCTGGAGGCTATAAAAAGGAATTATTGCCAGATTCACACTTGAAAGAGCTGGATATTTAATTAAAATTTGCCAGGCGTGCCGTTATTTTTCAAATAATTTCCATTTGGTATTTCAGTTTCTGCCATTTTTATTGATTTTCGCGAAGTCAAATTTCATGAAAAGAAAAAATTAGCTCGTTGATTTAATGATAGATGAAAGGTCTGGTTTTTAATTACCTAATTAATTATCTTAGCCAAAATTAGTCAAAAAAGGGGGACATTTTATACCCATGCAAAAGTAATTTCCACTAAATGGATCATTAGGTTGATTCAACAAATTATATTTTCAATCTTAAATTTTTAAATTCTTGTTATATATTAAATGAACATCTCGTTTTGAAGTCATAAGTATAAACTATAGTATATTCTTAAATATAAGTTTTATAAGTAAAGGCACTGAGGTATTTATTTGAAATGTTTTGACAATTTTATTATTTAATAATTGATTGTTGCTGTAGCGGGATATTAGATTTGAAATTTTTCCGATAAGGATACTTCAAGATCGAACATCTTTTTGCCCAAAATTCTACTCTAAATAAGCGAGAAATATATTAACCAATTATAAGAAGCTGTTGATTTAAAGTAAATATTCGATCCAAACGAATTTAACAATCACTAGCTTCTATATATTGATTGGAAACTAAAATTCAAAATTGTGTTTCTAAATTGAGATTCTTTCAGCGTAGATGCAATAAACTGGATTAAGTAAAGAATTCAAAGGTATAAATTAGTCATTTTTCAGAGATGACTCTTTCCTTTCAAAATATTGTATGTAAAATTCTATGAATCCGCTCAGATAGTGGCTATTCAAATAGCTAATTTCTAGTATTCCTATTGGAAGAATGTTTTAAGTAAAATAAAAATAATATATATCATCTGAAGTTACAAATGAATGATGTCAAAGTTTATAATTTTTTTATTTTATTAATATTCCAAAAAATTATCCGTAAGTTGCATATTTACAATTCCAAATTATATTTATGTCTATGTACGTGTGCATCGATAAATATGGTTAATCACTTATTATCGATAATGACCGCTACAAGATTCATCGTTTCATTATGTTTTCCAGTTATAATTAATAATAACATATGAGTAATATTGATTGTATTATGTGTCTAACAATAATATATTTTAACAGTACATGGCTGGAAAATTGGAACTTTTGGAACTTTAACTTCGAATTATTTAATCCTCTGAGGCATAATTCGTACAGATAAAATATGGTAATAAATGTATCTGCTTACATTCCGATGTAAGAGCAAAGCGATAGGAATTTTTCCCTTCAGAGATTTTACGATGAAATTCTAATAGAGATTTCTTTTACTCGCGGCAACTTTATGAAAGAGAATCATAGGTATCTTTAAAAGATTATTGTAAGCATTAGGGACTTTTATCCCTTCGCTCTGAGTGTGAAAAATGTATAAGTCTTCAACTTTCTAGAGCGCATGTAGAATTTTTTAAATAAAAAAAGCTGGAATTGGATCAGGAAATAAGAGAATATTTAGAACAAATTTAAAATTATTAAAATTTAAAATTATAAAATTTAAGATCAAAATTAGAAAATTAATTAAGATTTAAATGCATACATATATAGAGAGAGTAATCTCTGATATTCTAAAATTTATCTCAATGAAGATTTTATCATATAGAAACTCATCTATAATTCAAAAAAAGAGATATTTATATTAATTTTGATCCCAGATGTATCACTATAATTGTAGGTCATAGTTAAATTTTTAACTACATTTGTCGCTGTTGCGACCGTCTGTTCGTCTTTATATTGGCTTTTACGTTAACATAATAATTCAAACAAGCAAAAACTTGCATAAATAAAATTCGCTGTCCTATCTTTGCAGCTAAAATTGTAGGTATGTCTCCAATTTTTAACTCAATTGATCGAAAGGAAGACATTCGAAATGCATGTTCGATTTCCTTTCTTATATTACGCAGCACAAAGTACGTCATACTCCTTATATTCTAATGGAAGTCCGAAAGAGCGATTCTACAAGCTCAAATAATACAAAGAACAAAAAAAAGTGTTAGGTTATCTAGGTATACAAAAAAATCGAGGGAAAAGCAGTCGATAGACATCTTTTGTGCGTTGAACTATATCTTCACATGTATAATTCTAACCATTCTGCACATTTTTATTGCCAATACTTCATATTTTGTCATTGATGTTCACAATAAGGTCAGTCATGTTTTCCTATTGCACTGATAAGTGATAATACTAAAAACAAGAGAAATGAATCGATTAATCGAATACTGTACAATCGATAATCAACGATTTTTTATCGATTTCTCTTCCTTATGGCTCATCGTTTCGCCACGAGGAAATTATCATCGCTGTCTAACAGGCAGTGAGAAATGAGGAGATGTCACAACTGATCAAAGACACCGACAGAGGATGGGGCAGAAGAATCATTGCTTGTCAAGAGCTAATAACTACTCTGCCTTATGACCTAAGAGGTCTAAAATTTGTTCCGACATGGAAAGGGTCTTGTTTCGGAATGGTAACTAGTTCAGTATCGTAATTGTTTATCGAATTCGTTGGACATTACAAAGCAGGCTTAATGTGTTTAAGATGTTAGGAAAAGATATGCTCTGCTGGTCTTTTGAACGCTGTGTCTGTCTAGGGAATATGTTAGCATCATACTTCATATTAAAAAGGATTTCATTACTTCTATTTCAATAATATTGGATGCGAACCAAACGTACAGGGTGACTCAAAAGTTTAAAACAACAGTAAAAATTAATAGTGATGGTTGCCGTTGTTTCTAATAGCACTTGCCATGGACAAGCTTGCTGATTGAGTCGGTGATTTTAAACCGTAGGTGCGTCTCTTGTTTTTGAAGTAGCGCCAACTAGACCAAGAGTACGTCTTAATTACTCACGGGACACATTCACATACACAGCCCCTTTTTACAGGAGGGCACATTCACTCATCTCACAGATAGAACAGATGAAGAACAACCCAGGACGCCTAGATCACGGGTAAGACGTATTACCTCTGTACCAGGACGTCGGCTCATAATGATTTAAAAAATGAAGACGAAATAATGCCATTGTATGAAAAGGATGCGAAGAAAACTGAATTCGGTAATGTAATTAAAATTGGTAATATGGTTAAAAGTCTAAGTTACCAGATATTTTTTCATACGTCAAAGTAAAGTTTTTGCATATTGTGGGATATTTGTTAACATTTTGAGTGCCACGTCAGTCACTGGTGACTGACACTGACCTTTCAGCTCAGTTCGCGTCAGTCACCGATAACTGACAGTATAAAATATGATAATAAAGGTAAAAAATTGGACATCTTTATAACGTAGGACATTTCTACGGTGTTTATATTACTTGAGCAGAGTCCCGGCCCGAAGTGGAGTTCAATGTAATCTCTAGCGGGAAAAACAGTAAACGAAACAGCCGAAGGGGGGGGGGGCGTGTTGAATGAATGCTTATATAAGCATTCCCTTTCGAACAGAAATACCTTCCACTACGCTAAAAATCAATGACCTAATACGTTTTAAAATTCCCATCGAGTAAATTCTAATTTGCCAGTATTGCGCTTCGCATTGCTGTACTACGATACCTGCGCGCGCGGCCTGACGGGGAAGTCGCTATAAAACCGCGTGGCACTCAACGTGTTAATGACAAGTTGTAAAAATGTTCAATATATCGTTCTTCATTCAAAAAGCCCAGCAATCAGCCGGAGAATCATACATCATAGTAAAAAGCAATATTTTTGCCATGAATCTTATCAAATGAATATTACGAATACAGAAAGACTACTTTTAATGAAGATAAAAAATTTAATTTCACAAAACGTTTTATCCCCTATAACTTTTTTTGTCAAGTTATATTTAACTATTCATCTGATAAATTCACGTGTTTACAAAGAATGTGTTTTTTTAATCTTTTTTTTTAACTTTGTACGTATATAAAATGAAATTTTATTGCTAATCGATATTTCAATCCCTTCTTTTTCTAGTTTTCTGCTAGAAATGTTGAAGGGTTGACCACCCATATGAGCTGGATGGTAATGCGAGTTTTAAATATCTTATTCAATTGATTCTTTTTTTAAAATCAATTTTTATAATGTGGCTCCATATACTAGTGAATTTGAAAAATCACTGAATTTGAAAAATCAAACTGAATCTTTTGTGTTAATTATCATTTGCTTTTCAGAAAAATTGATTGAGTATATCTTCAACGCCCATTGCAGATTTAACAAAGCAAAAACTATTTGTTTTTATTTACAATCTAAGTTAGCCTTATTCTAATTTTCGGCACAAATTAGTTTTTCCGATACAATAAGAGCCGAAACTTCCCATTTATGATCCTAGAATTTCAAAAGGATTTTATTGACATAATAAATAATTTCGGTTTTCAAAATAGAAATGCCAATAAAATCTGCAAGTAATTGTTTCTCAGCAGAAAACAAGTATAGGAATCATTACTCTGATAAATGCTTCTTCATATTATAATATAAAGCTTTACTAAAGCTGACATATTCAACTTCATTGGATTATAACTGAATTCTAAAAATGCACGGTGTCATTTGGCAAAATATGTCTGTGAAAACTCCACTTTGTCTAAAATGAAAACAATCATCATAATAGGATATTTATATATGTACAAATTTCTATTTATCATGATTGATTCCATGCCTGTAGATACACAGCAGCATTTCATTGCTATCTGGATGTGATTGAGTTTATAAACTTATATATTCTCGATGATAATGTATTATTTCAATGACTTCAGTATTTGTCAGAATCGATTAACTTGATAAATTTTTGATTCAGTTCTTCTATTTCCTGCCTCCTGACATTGAGTTTCTAAGAAATTTTATTTCAAGAATCTATAATATTTATAATAAAGCAATTTCTGATGAAAAACAATATATTAAAAATGTTAATTTTCTAATGTTTTTTTGACAGATTATTACTAGAAAAACAGTTGGAAAAAAACATCACACAAAATTTCATAACAATTCATTGATGTAAAGTGTACAAAATATAAAAAAGAGCAACGTCATATTCTTTTTATGGCATTTAATTCTATTTGTGAAAAACTAATATTTAAATATTTTCTCCTTAACTGTTGAATTATCTGTTAATCACAGAAGGACAGACAAATAAGTCAAAGCAGAATCATATCGCTGTTGGTATAAGCCAGCTCTTTTTTATCTTATTCATCATCCTCATTCCTATACGGTTTTCCTATTTCTCTCCAATAATATTTTTAGTTATAATTCCGATTTTCAAGAACTTGTAACAGTTGCATTACTGTCTTTTCTTTTGGATAATAGATGGCATTGCCTAATTAGGTTCGAATCCCATAATGCATTGTGATTTTGATGTTAATCAGATGAGATGCTGTCCTGTTAAAGAGATGCGCACGTGAATACCTTGTCTTGTATTGCGTGTTTATGTTTGTTTTGTGTGAAATCTGATCATTAAAGAAATGTTCCCGAAAACATACGTCCTTTTGTTTCCATTGCACGGATTATAAAGGTCTTCATTTTACCACAAACTGATTTTTTATTTCAATTTGTATTGCGTCGGGAATAAACGGTGGTCAAGTAAGAGTGATTCCAATCCATTTATGATAACTAAACAATAAAAATAAAAAGAAGCATTTCCGATTTTGAGGGGAAAGAGTGCTTTTCTCATTGTGGTATACAATGAGAAGCTGATCATTTTCGTAATATTTGTAATAATGAATTATAATCCATAGATTACAGAACAAAAATTAATCAAAATAAAAACTACTTTTACAATTAGTTCACAAATAAAAGAGTATTTTAAAAGACCTTTTTTATTAAATTGATTTAACCTAGTGTGTCGAATATTGTAATTCAAATCATCTGAAGTATTTGTGCAATCAATGAGAGTGGTTTCGTCAAATTTTTCTAGTATGCTCTCCAATAAACTTGTCATGCCAGAGAACTCCTACCTGTCATTGGCGTAAAATAATAACGAGATATTAACTTTTAGCGTGAATTTAGCCTTTTTACTGAATCATGTCGTCTTTGGAGAGTTATTTGACAAGTAATTCTGACACATGTTAATGTTGTTGTTGTTGTTTCTTATCCCAGACTGTGTAGCTCAGCTACATCGTCTCCATAAAACCAAAAATCTCGAAGAAGTCCAAAAACAGATTAGGGTTCTTCAAAATCTCGCCAGTAGTAAAGCCCAAGCACTTCAGGATATGGCTATGGGAAGCCTGTTCAGTGACACTCGGAAAAGAGTTTCCGACCCTGTTTGAAGGTAAGAGTTCTAATGTGACCACTTCAGAAGTGAGAGAGGGCCGTCTGCTGCTTCCTAGACATATTTAGTCCGTGACACCAACGTGGTTTAACACCGAAGTACCAAGGGTGCATAGGTGGATTCTTCAAAGAGCATTATTTTCAATTTTCTTAATAGAAGATATTTCAAAAAAACTTAAACAATTGGATGTATACAAAGCAGCAGCAGAGGCAGACTTAGCCAAATTATCGGCAATTTCATTCCCATTCGAACCAACATGGGAAGGAACCCATTGGAAGTAAATAGAGTGCCTGGTAGAAGGCACGTGTTGTTAGTATCCAAAAATCAAATTTATATTTTAGACACCTTTCTCTCAACCGATTAAAATCAAAAATTTGGCATATAATTGCACTTGTAATTTTAAAAAACTATATCAAATTTGATGTATTTAAGCCACTGCGCTTTTGAATTATTGCATTTTCATATTTCTGAAAGTACTGACTGACAATCAAAGAGTAGATGGATTTTGGCTCAAAATTTGACAGGTATTTATTTACTTTATAAATGTTAAATCTTGGCGAGTTATTTGGCGATTAAACTCTATCTTACGGTTCATAGTTTTCAAAAATAGAATTTGTGTTTCAGGAATTAATTTTCCTCAACCAATTGAATAAAAATTAGACACCAAACTGCATTTGTAGCTACAAAATTCCATAGCAAATTTTATATTTAAGTCATGGCGTTTTTGAATTATCCCGTTTACATGTTTCTGAAAGTACAGATTGACAGACAGTCAATATCTTGTTAAATTTGACTCAAAATTTGGCTTAGTATCTGTGTTATAAATGTTAAATTTATGTATTGAATTTTATTATCTAGCTTTCTTTATTTTGTAATTATCGTGTTAACTTATCTTACGAGTAGCCAGATAGTGAAAAAAGTGAATTCAAACGGCGATAACCCGCCACGTTTGGCACTCCTCTGTCTCCCCACCTGCTTTAGTGAGATAGGCAGAAAAGGAAATGAATGATCAGTGTTCACTTGAACTTTGGATTTTCGATGCGTGGTTGTATTTAATTAATAAAGTTGTTATTTCGAAATCGAAGCGATTGAAATCTTTTCAGGGACAGACAGATTTTCCGCTGAATAGATTTTACTCGAAATGTGGCAGAAATCTGCTGATTTGTTGTGAAGACCGTGTAGTAAAATTCAACAATCTAGCTCAAAACGTTTTTGAGACATCTTTGTCACAAGTAGACAGATGGACATCTTCATAAATTATGTTTTTGAATTCATGACGTATAAAACGAAGAAGTTCGTCAGTATCTAAATTTGAATTTTTAGTCGACTACAGTACTTTCTCTATATCACCCTTATTAGAAAGTAAAAACAACTAATACTAACTCTGATTCAATACTTTCAAAAGCTTTGAATACTATTAAACCCCTCAATAGAAATTATCTTTGGAAATGCCATTTGGCTTGTATTTGGAAAAACCATATTCCTGCATAAAATTGGAATTCCAATTAAACAGAAACACTGGGCGAATCAATTACAGGGCCGTAAGGTTACCATAATCTAAATGCTAATTAGTAGTTACTGAGGTATCGCCTTCACCATGGACATTTATGATTTAAAATACTTTATTGTGACATATGTCCGAAATGATAAATGCACTTGCATTTGAATTTTACATTTCCTTCTAATTGAGTTTCTAAATACATAGTTAGCCGGCTTAGCGTATTTCATTCTCATTTCTGAAACATTATTAATATAAATATTTTCGTTATCGAAGTTGATTTCAAATGGAAGATTATCATCTTATTTAATTATTATAGAATATTGAAAGATTTAGTTATAGAAAATATAACAGTTTTTAAAAACGAACTTCTCTGTCACTGATATGTAGAATTGACACTGACTGAAAATTTGATTTAGATATTTTTTGCTTTTTGATATAAGAGCTACACAAAGATTTGCGGGATTTTTTAATGAATAGACAAAAGTAGTTTGAATTTTCAAGTATTTTTATTTGAAACGAAAATGTAATTCAAGTGATATGATTATTATCAGTTGATTAGTTCAAAGCAAATAAAAATTAAGCGTTGAACACGAACAGAATTTTCGGAATAAATATAATTTAAAGAAATGTTTTTAAAAAGAAAATATGTTTGCCTTTAGAACCAAATTTTGCATAAAACCAATATTTTTATAATAAATGTTAAAAAAATACTTAAAAATTAAAAGGAAATTAAACTTTTTCTATCAAACTTGTAAGTTTTATAAAAAAAAATTACTTTTTAATAATGCTTTAAGGCAACCAGGGACCTTTACAATGACTTTTTGTAATTTTCAACTTTGAAATTTTACAGGCATTAAGAGTAACTCTATGGGAGAGGAAACACAAAATTTTAAAGCATTATATTGATTTATTTACAAGTTAGGGGGGCTAATATAACATAATATTAGAGTAAATAACGTTAATGAAAAATGTTCGAAATCGCTCCAATTTTTATTATTACTTATTCTAACCCTTTTGAAACAAAAATCGGGATAAATCTTAAAATTTGAGTACGAAATATCAAAATTAACCGGTATAATAGCATAAAACTACTGATTTTTTTAAAAAAAGTTTAAGTAGTTTTGAGTTATTACATTGGTTAATTTTGACATTTCGTACTCAAACTGAAAGATTAATCCCAATTTTTGTTTCGAAAGGGTTAGAGTAAGTAATAATAAAAATTGTAGCGATTTCGAACAAATTTGGAGCGCCTGTAACATCTTTAATTAACGTTATTTATCCCTAATATTATATTATAATAACCCCCCTAACTCGTAAATAAATAATACTAATGCTTTAAAATTTTGTGTGTCATCTCCTATAGTGTTACTCTTAATGCCTGTAAATTTTCAAATTTCTAAGGTGAAAATTACAAAATGTCATTGTAAAGGTCCCTGGTCGCCTTAAAAAAATAAGCAGAATTAAAAATTAAAATAAACAATCCAATTTATTTTTAACGAGCAATTTTAACCAGCAGTAACGAGGTATCAATGGAAGTACGAATCTTTAAGGACAATATACACAGTGAAGAGCGAGAAAAAATGGTGCACCAATCTAATATTGTATAGAGCCTCGATAGAGTGAGCAGAAGTTTTGCAGTCCGACGTGGCATGATTTGAACTGATTTGTGAAGATATTTCGTAGACAGTTCACGCCATGATTTTTGTAAGGCAGTCCCCAAAGCCATGGGAGTGAGAGATGGTGGAGATCTCCTGAGGACAGCAAATTGGAAGACTTCCCAGACATGGTCGATAATGCTCATTGTAGGAGATTAGGTGGTCATGAGAGGGAAAGAAATTCAGATAAGTATTCCTCAAGCCATTCGGCAGCCACTGTAAACTTGTGGGGTGGTGCATTATCCTGTTGGAATTTTCCATGTCCGTCAGAATGCGTACAGGATATGAATGTATGCAGAGTGTCAGAAAGGATGTTAAAAAGTACCTCTGAACTGTCATGGTCGAGTCTACACACATCAGCGGTCCCATTTCATGTCAACTGCACACGTCCTTTACCTCCACCAGCTTGAATAGTTCCATATAGAAATGAGAAATCAATAAATTCGTGGAGTTTTCTCCACACCCGTACACAGCCATCCATTTGATACACTTGGAAACGTAACTCCACAGAGACCAACGTTTTTCCCATCATTAACCCCTTAAACGGTTTGCTCGTACGAAGTACGTGCATCGATTTATCGGATTTTGGTAGTTATAAACAAAAAATAAATTATTCATAACAGTTATAATTCAATATTAAAATGGCTTCGAATGCGTAGATAAGCCAAGTATTCGATGGATTTCTATTTGAATCAAAATAAGAAAATATTCCCAAAATATAAGGTGTCATCTTATTAGATAGTAAGGGAAATAAACCAGTTAAGGGGTTAAGGGTCCAATGGCGGCATTGACGACACCAAGTAAGTTGCAGAGCTTTATGCTGCTGAGTCACTAATGGTTTGGGGCTGCGAAAGCTCATATCAATTAGGTTGCATTGCATTGTTCATATATCCATTGGCACTTGTTGATGGGTCTGCATTCAAATCCACAGCAATTTGAGGAAATGTTGAACGCCTATCTCGTGTAAAGATTCCAGGGGTGTTTGTGGGACTCCAAAAAATCCCCTGAAACATTTACGGACTTACTACCGACATTTTGGGAGTTTCGAGAAGGGGGGGGAGAAATGAAAAATTACAATTATGAAGTATTGAATTACCTAATTATAAAAGTTCAATGAATTACTTTTTTTTTGTTTGCAAAATTAATAACCATAAATTTTCAAACATATAAACTACATTTTATGTTAATATTTTAAATTACTTGAATTAATTCTTTAAAAAAATTATCTAATTTCTGCTGCTATTTTTTTTTTAAATTTTCTGATATTTGTGGGCTTGTCTTTCTTTTGTGGTGAACTTTATAATTGCAGGAAGGTTGACTTTTATTTCCTTCATTTACAGTTGAAGAAATTTTCTCGAGAATTGCACATGCAGAGGTAGAAGCAATTTGCTTTTCTGCTAATGTAGAAGGTTTTCAGTCCTCTTGATATGTTTTCCAACTTCTGTTCATATTCAGTAAAAGATCTTTGTGAATTGGATTTTTTGAGCCATATTTTTCACATGAGGTTTCTTTAGAAGCCATTAAATCATATTTAATAGTCTGCACTGCATTTAGGGAATCAATCTTATGAGAGGTTCTATAGTCAGTGACAAGCGTATCCATTAAGTTGAATGCACTTTCCACTAAGTGGGTCATGGAAGCAGCTAAGGCAGGCTTTGACCAATTTAGGCAATGTAGGATACCTATAATCATTTGTGAAATCATCTTTTAAATTAAAAACTTCAGACCAATATTTATCAATTGTACACTTGACTTGATTTCCACTTTCATTAGATGTGTAGAAAATTTCTTTGGTGATATCAATATCATTCTGGTATAACCTTATTTCAGCTTCCACTTTTGACTTTTCATTATCACTAAAAATATGGGACATAAAAGATAATTTTTCGAAAGCTAATATTGTACTGGTTTTACCTCTTAGCTCTGGATCTAATGCTGTAAAACTAATTAGATATGAATTTTTAAGGGGTAATTTATGTTTCATATGCTGTGCTGTATAAGCTTTTATCAGAGAAATTTGGAATTCTTTTGCTATCGGATGATTTCTTGATAATTTCTTCTGGAGAGAGGAAACTTCTGCACCAGTAAATACTACTTTGCTAAGTAGATGGAATTCTGGATTTGTGACATCAACCTTTAATAAATCATTGTAAGATGTGCCCTCTATATTTTCTGGCTTCATAAAAAAAGAGAGAAATTTTGCCATCAATTTATAAATACTGGAATGTATTAAATGAAGTATTCGTTTTTTTGTTTCAAATAATTTAATATATGTGTTGAACTCTGGTAATACTGCTGAATATAATGCCATATGCAATAAAGTTTTGTTTTGCATTACAAATAACCCATTTAGTATTTTTTTTCGGATCAATGATAAATAGTTAATACGGCGAAAAATTCCCCTTCCCTACTTATTGGCGCCACGCCAGGAGAGATAAGCCCTTTGAACCCAGAGTCACGTGATCGCACATCTGGTCGAACGAAGTCTCTCCCTTTTTTCCCCTGCCGCGCCTACTTGCCGAAAAGAATTCTAGAAGAGTAATTCCGAGAACCGGGGGAATGAGTCATAACTCGCAATAAGGAAAGAACAAAAAAGTTTTTTCCCCCCTTTTCACGCATTATCACCGCTTTAGGAGAAAGAAAGGAAAAGTTTTCACCGCACACACTGACCTTACGTTTTCTGCTTTCAAAGCAAACAAAATTACCCAGATCAAAATAAATAATTCATTATTATTCCTATTTCCTTTGGAACGACGATCCCCGAAATTTCCGGGTATCGAAGTTCAAAATCCCCGGAATTCCGGGGTTTCCCCAGAGCACAAACACCCCTGAGATTCTTTTCAAGCGTCGATCCTGTTCTATCAAAACCTTTTCAAGACGCACCACTGTTGGAGATTTGAAGTTTTACCAGAAACCTGGTATTTGCGGTGCACCCTAGAAATGGTTGAGGGGAAAATCCAAATTTTATCTCTACTTCTAGAACTCTGTGCTCCCTCTCTCGAGCGCCGCTTAGTCACCATTAAAAATCGCTTAAAGCTTGATAACCTGCCATTATAACGGCAAGAATCGATGTAATAATCTCCTATAGGAGGTTCGTTTTACGAGGCACCTAGTCCCGTCAGGGGCTTATCCTCGAGCTCAGGAGATGCTGTTGCATGAGACGTGGCAGACAGGAGACTGGTATAGACTGAAGAAGATCGTAGAATTACCCACAAGGGGAGGAGGCGTGGAGAGGAGGAGAGCGACTCTGCTATTGGCTGGCGGGTTAGGTCGAGATATGACTATATAAGGCCTGAACATTTAAAATTTTTAAGGACTTGAGTTTTGAGTTAGGGAGCCAAAAAGAATAAAAAGTTTTTTCAGTGTATCAGTTGCTGACTTCATTTCACTGATAGCCTTTTTTAGATTTGAGAAGACTTGGAAAAGGGTTTTGATTCCATTGAGGTACAAAGAATCGATGTAATAATCTCCTCAGAACCTGTTGTCTTATATACGCCCTATCGACAGCATCATGTTACGCTGATTGGTTGAACACCTCCATTATTTGCATACGACCTGCTACACCAGTTATCTTAAGTTTATTAGCTGATAGTGCTTTTATATCTTTTGAAGATAAAGGGATCAGTTGTCGAGTGCATCAACTATTAAATAATAGGAACAAAATGTCCAGAACTCTGAAGTATCAGTATCAATCTGCTCCTGATACTGCAATACCTGATATCAAATCAACCTTAATTTAGGCACAAGTGTGAAAAGAAAATCTGCCAAATATCCAGATTCATTCAGACAGGAAAAGAATCGTTAACTGGCTGTATCAAGTACAATAATATCAGGAGCAACCGAGTATCAGTGCCAACTTGTATCTGATATGACGATAACTTAGTTGACAATCTGTCGATTTGTAATCTCATATGCGTGCAAAAGCTATAACTCAACTAATTCTTGGTTTTCCCACTTATTTTAACTATCTCATAAGAAAAGTTTTCAGTCTCCTCCTCGAACATCGCAGTGGAGTCCTATTTTAAGTCTTACTCTTAGCGTTAACTGCATCCATGGCTATTGAGAAGGTGATGTTATTTTTTAAAAATTCTTAGAAAACTTCTCTTTGCTCCCAAACCATGTGGGTTAGCATATTTAGCAAGTGTGTGTGTGTGTGTGTGTGTGTGTGTGTGTGTGTGTGTGTGTGT
>JAOUZG010044335.1:270463-293105 GCA_026289955.1 Argiope argentata
GGATCATCTGGGTTGTCTTCCGCATGAAGAGCACGATACTGTTTTTTCATTACATTCTTAGCAGTAAATGTTTTTTTACTTACATCACAAGAGAAAGGTTTATTATGTTTTGTTGAATCATCTACGTTATCTTTTGTATGAAGAGCACGATAATGTCTTTTCAGTACATTCTTAGCAGTAAATGTTTTTTTACATTCATCACAAGAGTAAGGTCTTTCATGTCTATGAACAATTTGATTATGTTTATTCAATATTTGCTTAGATGAATATGCTTTTTTACATATATCACAAGAGTAAGGTCTTTCCTTTTCATGAATACTGCGATAGTGAGTAATTAAATGACCTCTCTGAACGAATGTCTTGTCACACACATCACATGAAAACGGTCTTTCATTTGTGTGAATGCGATAATGTGTATTCAAATCATGCTTAAATAAAAATGCCTTTTCACACTTATCACAAGAATATGGTTTTTTATTTTTATGAATATTTTGATGCTTATTCCGGTTTTGTTTACATGAAAATTCCTTATTACATACATCACAATAGTAAGGCCCTTCATTTGTGTGGACATAATTATGAACACTCAGTAAATACTTAGTTGAAAATGCTTTTTTACACACATCACAAGAGTATGGTTTTTCATTTTTATGAATTATTTGATGATGTCTATTTAATAAACGCTTAGCTCTAAATGCCCTTTTACATATGTTGCACGAAAAGGGTCTTTCATTTGTATGAATAAGATTATGTGTATTCAGTACTTCCTTAGTAGCAAATGATTTTTTGCACACATCACAAGAGTAAGGTCTTTCATTTTCATGAATAATTCGATAATGTTTAAGAAGAATTTGCTTGGATGCAAATTTCTTTTCACAGACATTACAAGAATAAGATTCTTCATTTTTATTACCTAGACAATGATGTTCATTAAAACCTTTAAGATTGAACAGTTTATGACAATTATCACATGAGTAAGGTCTTTCATATGCATGAATACGATAATGTGTATCCAACATACTCTTAACTGGATATGCCTTCTTACACACATCACAAGAGTAAGGTTTCTCCTTTGTATGAATACGAAAATGTTCCTTCAGAACACTTTTAGTTGAAAAAGATTTTTTACACACATCACAAGAGTAAGGCTTTTCAGCTTTATGATGAAAACGATAATGCCTATTCAAAGCATCCTTAGTTGGGAAATCCTTGTAACATTCATCACATGAATAAGGTTTTTCATTTGTATGAGTACGTTTATGACTAATTAAATTTGGCATCCAAATAAATATCTTACCACATACATCACAAGAGTAAGATTTATTGTTTGAGTGAATTTTTTTGTGAATCTTTGAACCATTTTTCTGAGAAAATGTTTTGTTGCACAAATCTTTTCTGTAAGCTTTAGTATTTGACTGAATGCATGAATGAGCATTTAAAATGCTCTCTGTACAAAATAACTTTTTACAAAGTTTACATTTGAACCATTTATCATCATTACGAATATGAGTAATTTCATAATTGTTACAAGTCACTGAATCTCCATGCTCTTCACATATATAAGATTTTTCATCGCTGAGAAGTTGATAATGTTCCTTCAACCATCTTTTCTTGAAATATACTTGATTATCCATCTCATAGACAGAAATCCCTTTATTGATATAAAATATTTCTTTTTGAAAAAAATTTATTTCACTACTGCATATCAATAATAATAATTCTGTTTCTGTTTTTCATAGAAACCTATAATTAGATTTCCAAGAAAAAAAATCTGAGCTTTCAATTTAAAGATTCCAAACATTAAAAATAATATTCAATATGTGAAAAATAAGCTGTTTCAATCAAAAACGGCAAGCCCATCAGAGATTTACATAAATAGCTTTCAATAAATCCAAATTTGCATAAACTTCAACTCACTTCAGGAAAATGAATATTTTATAGATTATTTGCACAAAATAGAACAGATCAAAAAGATATTTTACAAATAATTTGGGAATTTAAAATACTGCAACAATGAACCAGAAATTGTATAAACTTTCTTAATACATTTTCATTTTTTAAGGATATTCCAGCAAATCCAGATTGATTCCCATGATCATGAAACATCTATCATTAGTGTAAGAAGATGTGTTACCTGGGGAAGAAAAATTTGTTCAATACAGATAATGAAATAAATAGAAATAAAAAATGAAACTGATTACAACTACTCAGAAAGGATATGAAATTATTTTATTTTTAATAATTTTCCCCCTCCTAATTAATACACTACAGGAATATCAACAGCACTTCAAACATAGCTTTAATTACATGATACTAAAAAAATTAATGAAATTTGAACATAAAAAATTTTTACTAAGGAAAAAGGGTCAATTTGTAATATTTACTAGAAAACATTACTAATATTTTAAATATATATAATAAAACATAATAAATATATATAGATGTGATAAATGATCAGATTATCTAATCACAAAAAAATGATATACATAGCAATGAGTAAATGACTATATGCAATCTTTCTTTTACACTGTGAAATAAATAATGTTAAATCTAGTATAACATTTTTTTTAAAAGAAAACCAAAGAAATATATGTACTTAGAAATAAACATCAATTCTTAAAATGACTCCTTTATAAATATCTCTAAAATATTAATCTGAAAAACAATCTAAATATTATTCCAAAATTTAAAAGAATTACCTTTTTCCAAATTGCTTTCCAAAAGTTGCTTTTCAACGAAGTAAACATTTTTCTTTTAATAACACAAGAAGTTGTGCTGCCTAAAAAAAAAAGAAACATTTTCAGTTTTTTCAGCAAAATAAGTTTTAGAAATAAGCTTTTAAAATCGAAATTAGTTTCTTTTCCGCATAAACGCTTGTAATAAAAAAAAGGCTATTCAACTGCAAAAACATTAAATAAAACAACACTAAAAATGATGAAAAAGTTATAAACTCTATCAATGGCAGTTCAATCACAGCACATCATGGAGATGCAGTTACTAATAATGCTAAACTGTCCATGAATACATTTCTCATAATTTAAATTGAACTATTTAAAACTAATTTTGAAAAATATGATAACAACTAAAAATTAATAGTTCGTTTATAATTCGATGGTAGTAAGTTTAACGCTTTAATCTTTATTATTTATTTTAAAATTTTAAGCAAAGTTTTTTTCCCCCTGCCTTGATGATAATATTTTCATAATTCTTTTTGGAAGTAATTTCATGGCACAAAACCCATAATCATAATTAGAGCTAGAACTCAAATGATTTATTGAAAAAAAAATGCTTTTTTTTCTATGATAAATATGTTATCTAATATCTGATAGTCATCTCAGTTTTTTTTAATAAGTTGCCAGTGTTCCAACTTTGATTTCAAGAAATAAATTTTAAATAAATAATTAATTATAAGTTTTAATAATATTGTTATAATTATTTTTAATTATTACTAATTAGACTTCATGTTATAACTTATTTTCAAATATTCAGCATGGGAACATTTTACTAATTGCATTAAAAACTTTTTAAAATCTTGTTTCTAAAATCTCTGGGAGGGTATTTTCTACATTCTTTTTTTTTCTAATCAAGTAGCAAAGAAATATTATGTCTTGTTACAGAAAATGTGCAACAGAAAAAAACCAAGGCAGAAGGATATACAGTCCCTCGAAGAAAAGCATATCATTTTTCCCAAAGAAAAAAATCAGAAAGCACTTAAAAGAATTAAAGTTTTGATAGAATGTTTTAGACAAGTGTTAGCCAAATGTTAAAGCCAAAACAAACAAAAAAAAACATGAAAATTTCAAATTAACAATAACTGGTTTTTATTAATGGAAAAGCATCTTTAGTTTTTAACGCAAAAAGATTGGATATCTACGGTTCAGTAGAGCTTATATATATGTATATATAAAAATTTTAATTTTTAAATATAATCCTTATAATTATTCAAAAAATATACATACATATTTTAATTAGAATATAATTTCAATGGAAGATATAAAACATTAGGTTATCTAATTAAAACAGATTAAGTATACTAAAACAAAAAGACTTGAAGTTAGAGAATGGTCCAAAATAGAATAATATTAAATATATTTAACTAGAAATTTGAATTATTATCATAAATTTATACTTCATTTTATTATTCTAATGGTATCACATTTGTTTTTTTAACAGAAATGTAAAAATTTTCAACATCTAAAGAGTGAGAGTAGCTGAAAAAAGTTTCAAAAATTATACACGAGATACATTCTTTTGTTCTCATATATATAGGGATATGTTTTAGTAAAACTGTATAGAATTCTTCAGTTATAATTAAAGAAAACATAGAGTCACTTTTCCAATTTTTCAATCTCTTTAATTTTAAAACTAAGAAGTAAAGTTTTCCATTGTTTACAGTTAATAAGTATGAAAAATTAACACAAAAAATAACACTTTTAAAATATTAGTGCAATGCTAATAATTAGTTTATCATTTTTTAGTATTTTTTAAGAAATAACTAAAACTTTTAAATATATAAAACAATAGTCAGCAAAAACAATAAAATGTAAGCCAGTTTAAATAAAGTGCCCTTTAATAGCAATCTTTTTAACATAAATTATTTATTTACTAATCATAAAACAAACACATCATACCAATATGTTTTAATTCCATTTATTATCTTGCATTCTTTTCAACTCTTAATAATTAATTAATTGGTAAATTAAGGTTTCTTTCTTAAAATCCTATATTATATATAAACATTTTTATTTTATTTTTTGTTTCTAAAATTATTTGCAATATTGAGTCATTGATATCACTAACTGAAAAATTTTGATCAAAATTACTTTACCAATACATTTTACCTAAATTAGATTTTGATTTCTGAATTTATATTTAGATGATTAACCATCGAAGACTTTTAGGTTACTTTAAAAAAATTTCTGCAATTTTCATTCGTACCAATTATTTTTTTTAATAATAATTTCACAGCACTGTTTTTAAAAAATATCGCCAGAAGTCATACGTATCTCATTTTCAGAAAAGAATATTGAAAAATGAAACAATAATTAGTTTCCATACTTTTAAAATAAAATACTTGTTTCCATTCATGACAAAGTTTCACCATATTCAAAAAGAGTAACGCTAGTCACACTTGAAGAATTACGAAAAAAGTAGTCTTTTGCCCGGCGGCAATACCGGTTCTCATTCCTCGTAAACATGCTTTGTTTATGTTTATATTTTGATCACTGTGGTTACGTATCCCACGACTCATTCATGTAGGCGCACAGAGGTATGCGCAGTTAACGGTGTCTAAAAGTCAGTCAGTAGGATACGGCTATGGCAGGATAGACAGGAAAATCGAATGATAGCTTTCACTGAGGTATGAAGTAAAAAACAGGTTATTTTATAGTTTTCCAAAGTGTACGCTTGATGTGTTCTTGCTCTGTTTTTGAAAAAAAAGTGGGAATTGAAATCTTTTCATAATTTTTATTCTAAAGAATCGGCTAAAGACTGAATATAATTTAAGTGCCCGACTATAAACCATAAATTAAAAATATAAAAATGATAAGGTAAAATGATATGGATAAAGTTATTTGAAATTAAATTTTTCTAGTTATTATTCACGCTTAACTTCTATCGTAATGATTTTTTTTTAATGATTTTTATAGTTTACTCAGATGTATTACAAACTAGTCATCTTTGGCAACCAGCAATTTTGCCAGAGATAATGATTGAGTTTAATTTCAATTAAGTCGTGGAATTCATGACATTACAACTGCAATTTCTTATATATACTTGGCAGATAATAAACAGGAAATTTTTTTCCTTATCTTTCAACATTGGAAGAAAATCATATGATGAAGTAAAATTGATAAAGCAATAAAACTAGGTTTAATTTTATTGCACCACTAAAGAGTATTGTTGGAAATAATGAAAAAAAAATACTTTTAAAAAAAATACTTTTATACTAAAATTCAGAAATAGTAAAATAAAAGATTAAATGATTCTTGAAAGGCCAAGCACCTCGTGTTCGTGTAAGTTAAATTTTTATCATGTCAGAACATGATAGTGTTTTGGGAATGAGGTTTTTTAGGTGACAATAAAAATCTGTAGGCAAAAAAATAACATTTTATTATCTGCACGAGCATCTCAAAAAATCAGCTTTTAATAACGCGTTGTTATTACATTTACAAAAGCTTTGATTGAAAAAAATAAGTTAATCACTACAGCAAATAAAATCTAGAAAAATGTCATTTTGAGCAGGTGGTTATATGAAATAAAATAAATAGGAAATGGGATTTTTTTAAAACAATAAATGCGGGACAAAGATTTTTTAGATCGTTTGCAATACTAAAATGACTCATTCGATAAAGCAATTAAAAGGAATAAAAATATAATTGCACGAGCACGTGGTGCTTGGCCATTCAAGAAATTACGTTCTGACATGATACAGTGAAATATGCACGGCAGATTTCCTTTCAATCTTTTTATATTTTTATTCATTTTAATTGTTTCATTGAATTATTACGAACGATTAAAAAAAACTTTGTCCCGCATTTATTGTTTAAAAAAATACCACATTTCCTATTTATTTCATTTCATATAATCACGTGCTCAAAATGACATTTTCATAGGTTTTATTTGCTACAGTCATTAACTTATTTTTTTTTAATCAGAGGTTTGTAAATGCAATGGCAACACGTTATTGAAAGCTCCTTTTTTTGAGATGCTCGTGCCGATAATAAAAATTTTATATCTCGCCTACGGATTTTTGTTAACGCCAGAAAACCTCATTCTCAAAGCAACATCATGTTCTGACATGATAATAAACTATTATAATTTAAAGTATAAATTTTTGAATATTAAGTTAATATAAAAATCCTTTTTCCGTAATATTTTAGAAAGCTATCTAAAAAAATCAAAATCTCATTAAAGTTTTAATTAATATATTTTTTTAAATGCTCCGTATTCCCACTTTTTAAAGTGTTAATGCTGAATTTGATTGCTTTAAGACAAAAAGTTTGCCCTTTGGAACATCATAACCATACACTTATTATCAATAGAGTTAATGAAATATTCATTGTTTCATCATAAAGCATTCGAATCATTCATTAAATCCAAATTAAGATAATTAAATATTCATTGTTTCATCATAAAGCATTAGGATCATTCATTAAATCCAAGTTAAGATAATTAAATATGAATTGTTTTTCGGTAAAGCATTAGGATCATCATTAAATCCAAGTTAAGATAATTAAATATGAATTGTTTTCTTGTAAAGCATTAGGATCATAATTAATTCCAAATTAAGATAATGTAACATTTATCGTTTGCTGGGAAAGCATTTAGGAAATTCATGTAGCATTTTATTAAGATTATGTTGTTGTTGTTACCAATGGCACTTGCCACGAACCAGTGCGCTGACGACCGCCACAGTCTTTAAGCCGAGTGAGCGTCTCTTGTTTTTGAAGTAGCGCCAACTAGAGCCAAGAGTACGACTTAGCTACATACCCATCACATTCGCGTGCACAGCCTCTTTTTACAGAAGGGCACATTCATACACCTCCCAAATAGTACACAGAACAGCCATGCCCTAACTGGGATGCCCAGATCACGAGGAAGACACTTTACCTCAGTGCCAGGATGCTGCCTTATTAAGATTATCAATGTTATATATCTCTTATGATATAAATCTATAAGCAGTAGGATTTGAAATAATTTTAGTAAGTGAGCGTGCCTTCTCTTCAGGGTAAAAACTGTGAAATTTTGTTATGTTTACAGATAACGCAAAGTTCCATTTTCAATTAAAAATCAAATTTTAGGAGAAGCGCCAGAAAAGTGGGAGATAATACTTAATCCCTTATTTAACAGAATGATCATCAATGGTAAATGTGAGGTATCTTAATACAAGTACAATGTCTCTCAAAATTTGAGTTTTAAAAATAATGCTATATAATAGGGATAAAAATATTATATCAACAGTTTTTTTTTTCTTCACGCAGCAGTTACATATGATTTTTGACATTCAAACTTTTAATACAGCTGCAAAGATAATATAGGAAGTATATATCTTAAAAATATTTTTAAATATGAGCCATTGTAAAAAAATGACAAATTATCAGTTGAAATAGGGATTGCAAAGAACAGTTTTTTTAAAGTGACAACATGATGTTAAATAGATAAATAGTTAATATTTTGATAATTATCTCTTCAAAAACATAAATAATTTTATTTTTCTACCTATACAATTTTTTTGTGGGTATATCTAACTGCAAAAATGTATACTACCATATATTTTAATAACTGAAAAATATCTTTTACATTTAATTTAAACTTAGAAATATTTTTAAGAATACAAATGTTATCTCATTCATTGCAATTATAATTTTTCAGAATAATATGATACCAATGCAGATGTTTAAGCTAATTGTTTTCAGCATCTAAAGTAATCGATTAAATGTATCCTTTGAAAAAAAATTATGTGGCAATGAGCAAGCTTAAGAAATTGTGTCTGTTTGAAAATATTAATTTATCCATTAATCGATATATCTAGCATTTTTTATAATAAGACTAAATGCACTTTCTCTCACACTAATCTTTCAGAGCAAGAAAAGTTTATGTAAACATAACTTCATTATGTCATGATTATAAAATGCTCAAAGAAAAAAGAAAAGAAAAGAATAAACAGTAAATATATGTATATTTTATTTAAATATCAATTCAGACAAATAGAATAAAATAATCAAAAGAAAAAGAGAAACAATTTGATGAATTATTTAAATATTATTTAAAAAATGTAGAAATCTAAAAGAACAAATGTTATTAGTCTGTGATATTTTAAACTTTTGGTACTTTTAAATTAGCTGGGTGCAAATATTGCCAATTGTGAGCCAAATGCAAGCAGAATCACGAAGTGAAGCAAATAACAAAGCAATCAACTACATTTCATTATTTGGCAATTTCTCATCAAATTTCATTTAGCAAAATTCTACTTTATTTGGCATTTTTTTTTTTTGTTTGTGCCCAGCTAACAGAAAAGTACCAAACTTTGTTTTATACAATTCACAGTTAGATTAATTAGATTAAACTAAAACTTAAGATAAATTAGATCAGACTAAAGTTTTAGATTGGTAAATAAGTAAAGAAACAAAGAAATAGTTGTATAATACAAAATTATTAAGAAGCACTTTAGAAAACAATCATTTCATAAATATCACAACATGCAGCACAAACAAGTAAGAAAAAAACCCAAAACTGACACTTTTTTAGAATTTCAGTCAGGAGATTCTAGCAAACAAGTAAATAACAATTAGTTTTAGTAGTAAATTTAGTATTTAATAAATGAAAAAAAATCAATTTTTTAGAGAAAGCAATAAATAAAAATAATATATTTTTTAAACTAATTATTAATATTTTTATGGGAAAAGAGCAGCATTCTCTAAATAAGTGATCAAATCAAAGTTTCATAATCCATGAATTTCTTTTTTAAATAACAATTCTTTTTTAAGATATCACAAAAGATTTCATTTAACATCAGAAATACAAATGAAAAGATAGTTGTTCTAGATATTTTATATTTAATGTAAAATAATAATAATAATTCATTTAAATGCAATCTTAATGCTTTTCTTTTTTCATTAACTGAAGCTAGTAACATAGTACAAAATATTCATAAGGTAATCTGAAATTAACAAGGCATTTTCAAACCAACCTCTCTTCAAATAAAAGCCTTTAATCTCTTCCGACAATTTATCTATGATAAATGATTTAGTCGGAAGGCCAGTGACAAAAAGGAAGTTCAATTAAGACAAATTTCAAATAATGAAAGATTTTGTAAAAATACATCCATTGTTTAGATAAGTAAAAAGAAATTTAAATAAAATAAGGAAATTTTTTATTTACTTCCAATGAAAGAGAAAAATGCATTGAACCAATGTTATTCTAAGGTAATTACCCCCAAATGAAAATTGTAATGAATGCCAGAATATAATCTGCAACAACAATTAAGAATAATAACTAAATTCCTACATATCATTCTAACTTAATATCAAAATAATTTTTCACTGCTCGTCATCTAAAATGCAACCGACATAATGAAAATAAATGTCAATGATAATTCATATGCATATATTCTAAAAAATGCTTAAATTTTAGATTTATTTAATATTATTATTATTGCACTAGAATTAAAATATCAAAAAGCCCGACAGCTTTCGGCAATCAGAATCCTGGCAGCTAAATTTTCTGCTTTCATCAATCATACAAGTGTTGTTGTATTTTCCTCGAATTAAATAGAAAGTACTCTGAAATTATGCTATCATAAATTATTAAAAAGAGCTTTTGTAATCTTGAAATATATTACTGATCCAGATTGGTTTAATGTATGCAATAGTTAAATAATTTAAATTGTATCAATAATTTGAAATTCTTGTGTTCTTCCGGCATGTGTGGTGAAAGCAGGAAACGTTGCTAGGTAAATTGTAAATTTTGCGAATAGAAATTTCAATACTGAAATTGCAATATGATGATACAAAAAACATATTGCTTTTGAATGACACACTAATTACTCTCATTTGCTAAGCTGTTGCTAAAATGCATTACATCTCTGATGTAAATCATATTTATAATCATCCGGAATATAAAAGTAACTTTCAAGTAATCGTAACCTGTATGGAACTTCGATATTTCTTTTCATTTTGTGAGTAGTTGTTTAATGTTTCGTTCCAAATGGTAATAGTTGTTTTGATGTGTTACCTTTAAGTATAAGCGAATTTAGGAGGTGATAAAATAAGATAAAATGAAATTTTTGGTTGTTGACAAATATCTGCTGAACTAATGTCGTAAAACAAGATTTCAAGACCGAAATTGATTTTTTTTTTTTTAAATACCGTACACAAACGGCATCTGGACCTCATCTAGCTCATAGTTTATAAATAACTTGGTTAATAGAGTCCTCCCCCGTCCCTTCAGAACCAGAATTTCAAATTAAAAAGGAAGTTGGGTTACCTTGACTTCTAAGATTAATTTACCTTTAATTTTTCTAGACCTTTTTTTATTTTATTTTTGTTGTTACTTAATTTCTAAATTTCATTTTTAATCTTTGGTATTACAATATATCTCTGATATTAGAACTAAAATTCAGCTATCTTTGCCTTTTTCAATTATCTCCAAATTAAGGTAATCTTTAAATCTGGTTGATGATTTTTACTTAAAATTCTAGCATCATTTTATACTAACCATTTTGAATGACTCTGAATTGCCAAAATGGGGGAAGCAGCTATATCATCTGGAAATTTTGTATTTCACTTTAGTTGAATCATCTCATATACATACTTTGGCAATTATGAATTCCTTAACAAAATAATTTTAAACATCAAACTGAGATAGATATTAATCTATGTATTTTCTTAATAACCTTGCACTTACTCTGTTCATTATGCTTATGAATAATCCAGATAGTTATGTTTCTTTTTCTTTTTTTCAAAAACTCTCATTATTTAGCATTGCATTAAAAAAAAAGTTGCATCATCATGTTGGTTAATGTTTTTGGTGACAAATTTACTATCTTATTTTCCTAACAAAATATGCATTTGATTATAATTTTAAAATGACACTATACATTTTATGAATATTATAATTTGTTAAATTAATCAAAAACCTGCCATAAAATGAATTTATATATTCTTTACCAATTTTGATCTTTAATTTACTTCATATATTTCCTATTACACTTAATATTGTGATGGGCTTATATGTTTAATGTTCATGTATACTTAATGAAGTGAATGTTTTGTTCATCTCAAACTCTACAAAATATTATACATTTGAATAACATTTAAACATCAAATTTTATTTCGAAGGAGATTAACATTTAATTTATGTATAAAGAATATCTTTAATATTCTACTCCAAAAATGATTTTTCCTTTTTCAAAAAAAATATATTAAAAATTAATTTTATGAAGGGAGCAAGGAATAGAATTTAATATTTATAATTGTGTTTTAAAAACTTTTTCCCAACAGTATTGTTAATTTAATTTCTGTAATTGTACTGCTGTTTCAATCTGAAAAAAGCAAGCATGTGAATATCATATCGAAACAAAAAAAAAAATATTTTCTTTCCATCTAGTATGAATTCTGAAAGTTTAATATTGTTTGTAAAATAAAAACTGTTCTTCTTCAAAGTACAACTTTTACTTTACATTATCCTATGAAAATCTTCATATAAAATTATATAGTATTTACGATGTATAAAAATATATTTTTTTGAAGAAAAAATTAATTCTCAGCTTTAGCACTAGAATTTCTGACACTGTCTATATTTGAGTTGTTACAACTTTCAAATTTTGTTATAGTAGATCATTATTAATTCCAGAGGAAAATAATTTTTATAATTGAACCCTATAATTTTTTAATAAATTTTGAAAGAGAATATTTAAAGCATTGTTATAACTTGTACATTTCATGTAAGGTTTATAACAAACTGAATATAATGTTATAAAAATATATTTCCTTCAGAGTTAAAAAAAATTATGCAATAAAAATGGAAAATATTTGTAAAATGAGAATTATTGTAATCAGACTAAGTCTTAATCTACAATGCTTAAAAAATCTTCTGTGAATTTGATTACAAATTAATCTCGCAGCTTATACACTATAAAGTTGTAATTTTAATAAATATTATTTAGATAGACTTATTGTAGCAATTGTAAAAAATATTGTTTCAATAATTTAATTTTAGAATTTCTTTTATGTTTTGCTGAAGGAAATGAAATGTGACAATAAAATATGGTTCAACATCACATGCTGTTTGATGTTTAAATAGCATGGGCAATCACATTTGTTTCATGTATATGATATAATATTTCAACAAATGAAAAATATTTGAAATTTATGTTCACTTAAGTTTTAGTTAAATTCTCATGGTCGTATTTATGAAAATGAAAATTCTAATAAACATTGAATGTGGACAATGGGATATGATTAGATAATTGTGCTTTAAATAGCCTTCATGATATATTTATGGAATTTTTAAATTAAGACATTTGTAAAAAAAAGATATTTGTCTTATTCATTTTAAGTAAAATCCTGTTATATGTGATAATTTGAAGTTAAGTCATTGTTTCAGAATATCGACTTGAGAAAGTTTTAGTATGCACACATTTCAAAATTAAGTATTACACATGGTGTCCCAAAAATAGCGTATAAAGTTTGAAAATATATTTTTTTTTTTTTAAAGTCGGAATGCGATAAAAAAAATAAACACGTAATTTTATCGCACCAAATTGCAAAATTTTAATTTTACAATGGACACATGGCGATGCAAATTAGGAAAAATAAAAACCCAATTGCAGCAACAAAGTGGCACAGTTTATAGGCGAAAATGAGTTACAGAATGGCAGTTCCAAGTACCTGTTGAGGATCTTCAGTAGCGCCATCTATCTTGGACAATGCTTACTAAATTTGGAATTTCTGGAGATAAAATGCATTGATTTTCCAAGTGTAAGGCCGCAAACGATACATTTCTATCACGATCTGTTTTTTTCTTTAATTGATTTTCAAAATCCATCAGTCATTTTATGGGCACCCATTATGTATACGTTTGTAAGTAGTAAAAAAAAAGGATTTTCGAATATAGCTTTTAAAATAAATTTGGAAGTTTCCAAAAAAAAAAGTCTACACCTACAAAAACATTTTCTTAAAAAAAATGTGAAACATATATTTTTTAAAGGTATAATAAAAGTGTACATGTGTGGACTATATATATATATATATATATATATATATTTCTTTGTGAAATTATATTATTTTACTGGACATAACAGATTACCTGATGGATTGCAGATTTTTTTCTGAAAATATTTAATTCACTAATTGTTACACTAGAAAAAAAAATTCCGTGGTGCATCAATGTTTTATCTTTAAAAAAATATGGAAGGTATAAGTTACTTTTTGTAAAATTAAATATTACTTTTAATTTATACATTGTTAAATATTACTAATTATATATTATTAACACATTAAATATCAAATCTTACTTTTGATTTATATATTATTAAATATTATTATTTATATATTATTATTATTATAAATATTGCTTTTAATTTATATATTATATTTCATTGAAATATTATTGAAAGTAAGTAAGTGAGTGTGTGCAGAATGTAACATGTAAATTGTAATCAAGTGTGTTTGAATTAAACTAAGTCAAATAGAAAAGCAGATTTTCAAAAATAAATGAACAAACAAATAAATAAATAATCACTGAACCTCTTCTCACATGTACTTGTTAGGCAGGAATAGATAATAACTATTAACCAGTGGAAGTGGTCTCCCCAATACTTTCTCGCATACTCTATTGAACATTTTATGCCAGAGAAAGCCTTGCATGGCACTGGTGTACAATAGTTAAGAAATATTAACTTTTGCCGTTAATTTAGCATTTTTACTGTATTGTGTCATCCTTGACAAGTACTATTGTGAGTCTCCTGGTGTTCTTTTAAAACCACCCTAAGTGGCCATGCTGATATTTTCTAGCATATTTCCTGTTATTCCGTTTCCTCAGTGTAAAAGTTGTGAGCCTTAAGCAAAACCGTAAGAAACAAAACGAATAAAATTACGAATATATAGCAAGAATTAAAGAAAACCGAATAAGCATTTTGGAAATCTTTTTGGCGGTCGAAACCAGACAGAGCGCAGAATGATAATAGTAGTCAAAATTTCCGAATTTCATTATTTATGTCATTTTGTGTTTATGTCATTACCGCGTTCACGTGTGTAAAAAATAAACAAATCGACAGACTGTCAACTGATTAGAGATTTCGACTCAAGATTTAATTGGGAACTGTACTTTAAGTCCTATATTTATACACCAAATTTTATCCATCTAGTTCTGGCATTTTTTGGTCATCTTGTTAACTTCGACTCGTACCGACAGAGAGAGACATATAAACTTTCTTTGTGTTGATTTCGTTCAAAAATTCATAGTAAACTTGGTGAAAGATCGTATACCGAATTTCATCTGTCTAGCTCAAATCAGTTGCCATGTTCGCAGACAGATACACATAATTCCAAAGTTTTATACTCTAGGACAAGGTTTCTCAAACTTTTAGAAATTGCGACTTTCTTTTTAGACTAAGTATTTTGGCGACCCTCCAAAGTTTTAACTCTGTCTAAAGTTTAGACAGAGATTTTGAAATTTTTACACGTACTCGAGAGTTTGTAGAATATGTGTCGGGTACTGGCGCCACATCCCTTGACACTTCATCTTTCTCCTTACTAGTATCATCTCATCTCGAAACTTTGATCGAAGAGTTTACAGATTGCATTCCAGTTGAGAATGTGAGTGGGGTTGTGTGGATAGTCAATCCGCTCAGTGAGCAAGCCAAAACAAAAGCTGAGCTAAGTGCCCGTCATCAGGATCAACTGATAAGGATTTCAAATGATCAGTCAACTGAAGTAACTTTTATCAAAGATTATATGGACAAATTTTGGATAGGTATTAAAAAGGAATACCCAGAACTGTCCAAAACAGCATTAAAAACTTTGATGCCATTTTCTACACATTACAACTGTGAAAAAGGATTCCCCATAATGATAAGTTTAAAAACAAAATGAAGAAATTGTTTGACACTGGAAAATGACATTGTTTTGTGTGTTACAAAGCTTATTCCAGACATTAAAAAAATAGTTAATTCCAAACAAGCTCATGCATCCCATTAATAGAACGCAAAAACCACTTAGTATGTGTATTAAAATCTTTATGTGTACTCTTTTTTTAATGAAAACTACAGCAATAAATTAATTTCCTTTAAACTTTTCTTCCACATCTCACGACCCCTCTGAACACATCCCGCGACCCACCTTTTGAGAACCCTTCTCTAGGAGATCTGAAACAGAGATTCATCAAAATCTCCTGGTCGAATTCATTGACAATTATTGTACAATGACAATTATTGTAAGTTTCTCTTCACATACGAGAAATATAAAAAAGACTTAATTGACGGGTGTCCATTTCTGAGCGGTTACAATGCCAAGTCTTGCAAACCTGATTGTCTCTCATTCTCTTTGAAGTACTTACACCCCTCAAATATGAGTGTCAAATACGAGAAATTCTCATCTCCTTGATCTTAATTGAGTCTTCTTATTTTAAGAAGGCAGCACTTTTCTTCCAAAGATTAATTTGATCATAGTGTCTTCCATATCTGTGATACCTTTTGCTCTCTTCTCGTTCTAGCATATCCCAAACAAATTCTAAGCTTTAGAAGGATGAGTGGTGATTGTAGCTGCGTTTTCTTGAGGTCGCACGCTATATCTACTGCAATGTATGATGTAAAGATTCATCTCCCTTGCTCTGAGACACCTGTTTGACTGCTGTAATTTTCCCTGATTCACACATTTGATAATTGGACTTCCGACCAGCTGTAACGTGAACTGTGTACCCCCCTCACTTTGTAAGTTCTTCAGACTACCAAATAGGGGATTTTCTCCTCTAATGGGATAATTTGGACATTAAGTCAAATCCAGATAAAGAACTACACCTACTTTTTTCGTCATTCCAAGGAAATAAATCCTATCTTTAAAGGGGAAGAGTGTCAAACCCTTCGAATGTATATATTTCTTTTATTTTGGAGGATCGGCTACGAGAGAGGATCATGAAGAACATTCGGACGATCAGCTGGAGACTATTGGAGTTATTTCTGAATAACTATTGGGCAACCGAGAACTCAAGAGCACCAATGTGAAAATGAGAGGCGGAGTTTTGATACAAAATAAAATGCGGGGGGTTTGGAAGAAAGAAGGATATTTGCTGGAGAATTCGAGAGAGACTTCGGAGTTTGGTTCAGAGGATCGTCGTTTTGGGGGAGGTGAAAAAGGTTTAGTGTGATTCAGGATTCTGAATTAAGATCCACCCGATGAAGATCGGTGGACTCCTTGAGCTACCCCCTGCAAATGGCCTGATGCGCTAACTGACTGTTAGCTTTTCTTGTGAGGTTGTTTCTTCGAAATTAATTGATAAACTATCCATGTATAGCTGTCAACTGTGATGTAAATATTATCAATCATATTAACCTGGAGGACAACGAGTTGTTTTTATGTACATAAGGCTGTAAATAAAAAAATTGTCTTTAATCGCTAAATTGTCTTATTTGATCGGACATGATCAAGTCATTACAGTAGCTTGTACATACGCAAATCTGAGTAGATTATATTCGAATAATTGCATACTATTTAAAAAAAATTAAAGATTATTTTCAAACACATTCAATTTGTTAAAATTGTCCTCTGGTACCTGAATTCGTACAGTTTAGCATGTGAGTTGAAGTAATTATTTTATATCCCAGGATTGACCTTTCAAAAGTGGGGTTATTATCTTCTACATTTTTCTTTATTATCAACTGTTTGTTTTGTACTCCGCATAGTCATTTAGCAGTCTTTATTATTAATAATGAAATTAAACTAAGTGAAAAGCTGAAAATGTTTGAAAATCAATAACTAATGATAATCTTGAATGTTCCATGGTGTATGCCAGATATAAAGTTTTATGTAACAACGTGGAATCGCATCATTTTTGAACTGCGCCAATTTTAAATTACTCTCAGTATTGGTTTGCATGTGAATGACTCAAAATATATGTGATTTGAAACTGATAGGTAAAATTGGTGCTTAGCTTGAAACTTATAATTATGGATGATATTGTGGTATGGTAAGAAATTCAATAAAATCTCCAAAACATTCACAATCTTTTTTCCTTCATATTACAAAATTAACTCAAATTTGGTAAATATTGAAGAATGTCCAATGAATAGCAATTCTTTTCTATTGGTCATTTTAGATATTATGTTTTGCTTGAAAATTTAATGTCTTTTGATTTCTATGGAATTTTAAGCTGTTCTATATTAAATGTTATTGTATTAAGATTAGAATATTTCATAGTGTAATTTTTCCTCTTTTTTCCAGATGATGCAATTTCCGAAGAGAAGAAAGGTATATACTGCTTAATAATTCATGTAGGTTCTTTAAAAAAGCTGTTATCGTTCTAAAGCAAGGAAGTCGTTTCTTCTTATTGCTGAGTTTTCGAGCCATTTGTTTGTTCAATTTCTTATTCTTGAACCTTTCAAATGAACACAGAGTGCTTATGTATGCATTTAATTTTGAATTAAAATTTAATTATTTGTCCAATTTACTGTAAGAAATTAAGAGTTTTCTCCCGATGAAGAAAAATTGAACTATATGCTGATGAGAAAATATTTTATTGCCATGAAGAAATTCTAAAATGATATAAAAAGTGAAGTGTTCACGATAAAAAAAAATTCTAAGCCTGATTTAAAAAATAAATTTTTTTCTCAGGATCCCGAAACATGTAATTTGGATGCAGAAAATAAAGCATTTTCTTTTGATGAAAAACCATTTGAACGTAATATAGAAAGTGATACGAATAGTGAAGATTTTTGTCACATTCAAGAAACATTCGAACATACTATGAGTAATGAAGTTTTTCCTTACACTGACGAAACGTTTGCTCATAATATGAGTGATGAACTCTTTTCTCGTGATGAAGAAACTTTCGAACATAATATAAGTAGTGAACTAGTTCATTACAGTGAAGAAGTTTTTGAGCATAATATGAGTATTGAATGACTTCCTCACGACGAAAAAACTTTTGAACATAGTATAAGTAGTGAATTACTTCCTCACGATGAAGAAACTTTCGAAGATGAAACTCCTTCCTCGTGATGAAACTTTCAAGTGTTGCATGAGTGATGAACTATTGCCTCATAATGAAGAAATTTATGAAAATGATACGAGTGATGAATTTCTTCCTCATGATAAAGAAGCTTTTGAACATAATATGATTAATGAAATACTTCCTCACGATGAAGAAACAATCGAACGTAATATAAGGAATGAACTACTTCATCACAATGAAGAAACTTATGAAAATGATATGAGTGATGAACTTCTTCCTTATGATGAAGAAACTTTCGCACATAGCATGAGTGATGAACTACTCCCTCATGATGAAGAAACTTTCGAACATAGCATAAGTGATGAACTACTCCCTCATGATGAAGAAACTTTCGAACATAGCATAAGTGATGAACTACTTCCTCACAATGAAGAAACTTATGGAAATGATATGAGCAATGAACTACTTCCTTACGATGAAGAATCTTTTGAACATAATATGAGTAGTGAACGACTTCTTCATGATGAAGAAACTTTTGAACATAATATGAGTAGTGAATTATTTCCTCATGATGAGGAATCGCCAGAACTGGATACAAATAGTGAAATATTTTCACCGTATGAAACGGAATTTGTGGGTAATGATTCTGGAAGATCTTTTTCTAACCAACAAGTTAACTCGCATAAAACTATTAATGCAAAAAACCGTTTTGTCTGCGAGCTATGTGGTAAAAGTTACTCATCTCCAAATAATTTAAGTAGGCATCGTCGCCTAACGCATAATTCAAATCGGAAATTTTTTACTTTTGATAAGTGTCATAAAACATTTTGTGATAATTTCACTCTAAACAGACATCGTAAACTTCACACAGAGGAAAAACCATTTAAATGTGATAAATGTGGCAAAGAATTTCATCTGAAAATGTATTTAAATAATCATTATCGCAGTAATCACGCTGATGACAAATCGTGCGTGTGTAATGTTTGCGGTAAAGCTTTTTCTACCAGAACTTACTTAAAAAAGCATATCCTGTTCCATTCAAATGAGAGGTCTTTTGTTTGTCATATATGTGGAAAATCATTTGTGTGTGCCCTGCATTTGAATAAACATTGCCGTACTCATACAAAAGAAAGACTTTATGTTTGTGATGTGTGTGATTGTGCATTTTCCACAAATGATGTTTTAAGCCAACATCGTTTTATTCATACGAATGAAAAACCATATGCGTGTGAAGTGTGTGACAAAAGATTCAAACAGAAGGGCCACTTAAATGAGCATAGTCGTATTCACACAAATGAAAAACCTCATAAATGCGATACATGCCATAGAACTTTTGCTCAAAAATATAGCTTAGCCCAACATCTGCTTTCTCATACTAATGAGAAACCTCATAATTGCGAATTGTGTGGGAAAGCATTTACTTACAAAGTTAACCTACGGAAACACTATCGGATTCATACAAATGAGAAACCATACCAGTGTAATACTTGTGGGAAATCATTTACTCGTAAAGACGGTTTAGAAAAACACAGTCAGTTACATGCAGACGAAAAATCTCATGCGTGTCACATATGTGGCAAAACATTCGCTAAAAGGTTCGAATTAAACACGCATTTTCATTCTCATAATATTGAGAAATCTTACAAATGTGATTTTTGTGGGAAGGCATTTTATCAGCAAGAAAGCTTGAGCTCACATCTTCGCAATCATACGAGCGAGAAATAGCACGTATGTCAGGAGTGCGGAAAATCGTTCATGAAAAAAGCCTCTTTAAAAGAGCATATACGCACTCATACAAAAGAGAAGCCTTACGTGTGCGATGTGTGTAATAAAGGATTTATCCAGAGCTATTCACTAAAGAGACATCATCGGAGTCATACCAAAGAAAAACCTCATGTTTGTGAAATCTGTAGCAAAGCGTTTTCTGCTTTATGCAACTTAAATAGACATTATATCACTCATGCAGAGGAAAATCAATGAATGAAACATCTTTGTTACCATGCATGTCTATTATCAAAGCGAGGTGTCATATATGTGATGCTACAAAAGAACCTGTGTGGAAAAACATATACATTCAATACCTATGCATTCAAGAACATATACATTCAATACCTATGCATTCAAGAACATATACATTCAATACCTATGCATTCAAGAACATATACATTCAATACCTATGCATTCAAAATATATACCTATACATTCAAGATCATATACCTATACATTCAAAACATATACCTATACATTGAAGAACATATACATCCAAAACATATAACTGTACATTGAAGAACATATACATTCAATACATATACATTCAAGAACATATACATTAAACACATTCTTATACATATGGAAGATACAATAAAGGGTATCTCAAAATTTACACAAGATTTGAATTTGCCATCATTCGTGCAGTAGAATGTTGGTAACACTATAAAAAAACTATTTGATAGTTTATAGCTTAGCATTATTAAAAATGGAGCGTTACACGATGGAACAACTTGTTAATGCAATCTTTGAATTCAATAAAAAACAGTTTTTTTCCTTTAAATTGTTATATTTTTATTGAATCAAAAAAATGTGTAGGGCAAGGTATGTATATGGCAGAAGGAATGGGAAGAAGGCGAAACAGGCCGTTCCACATATAATACCAAAAGTTTCTCTCTACTCTGCCAACTGGAACAGAGAGAATGTCATATTCATCCCTGGACACGGCCCATTCCAGACTTTCATATACAGATTTCATCTAGCCAACTCTCTTTGCTGTAGCTGTGGGGAAATAGGATATCCAATTCACTATGCCACAGAATGCTTACTCACTCTCTCATGGCACATGAGAAAGCCAGAAAGAAGTCTCGAAGAAGAATGGTATAGGAGAGTTGCATCAAACACCCTTTCACGCGGCAAAATCCAGTCCATAGTAAACCATATTCATAAATACCAAGATCTCTTCAAGACCTACAATAGTTGAGACAAGAATTCCCCTTGTGATAATTAACCAAAATTAAAACTTAAAAAGTCCCTCAAAAGTGCAGATTTTTCCATTTTTTCCTTCTCTTTCTCCCATCTTGTGATCATCCAACTGGTTAGATAACTTAGCGTTATAGGCACCGGGGGCACAGGATGGCGTTATATTATGTATAGGGCAAGGTTACATATGGAATAACACATATAGCAAATTATCTCCTCGGATTTGCTGACATATACGCACTCTTTTGTCGAAATTTTCCAATTGGAAAATTTGCAGGCCATTTTGTCATAATTATGCATAAATGCAGCTGAATTTCGTTGATGCAGCATTGGATTTCTTGCTTCAATCCATGCGTACTTGTTGGCGCAGATCTTTGACAAACCCCCATAAGAAAAAATCCAGAGATGTTAAATGACACAATCTACAGAACTATTCTCAAACTTCTGAACTGCCACCACCAGGTTCATTATTTTTGAAATATTGTACAACAATGTTAACGCATTGTTCTATCATGTAACCGTACATTTTTACTAACTATCAGTTTTCAAATTTTTTTGTAATCGGGTTGCCAATACCTTTCTGCTTGAATGGTGGTAAATTCAAATCTTGTGTTAGTTTTGGGACACCCTTTATGATAAACAATTTGTTCAAAAAAGATCGTAGACAATGTTCACTTAATCATACTAAAGAAAATTTCCATTTCGCGAATGTAGTAAAGCATTTTCTGCTTTATGGCACTTAAATAGACATTATCTCATTCATACAAATAAAATCATTGTATTGAATATTTTCATTATCATGCAAAGAAGAAATCTAGACAGTGCCATTCTTATGGTAAGTTTTTAATCACAAGAACCTGCTTGAAAAGGTACACTCATACTCATACAAAATGGTAATCTAAAAAGCCAATATACCAAAGAGAAATCTTATGTATGTGAGTTGTGTAGTAAAGCAACTTAAATAGACATCATGTCACTCATACAAAATAAAATTATGTCTATT
>JAOUZG010044340.1:0-16343 GCA_026289955.1 Argiope argentata
AATACTTTTCTCGTGAAAAAAAATTTCATTGTTTCAAAGGTTTAAAAGTTTTTTTGTTATTTCAAAAACTTTAATTTTGTTTGTAAGAATACTCAGTTGTTTTAATGCTTGGATTATTAATTTAAAAATTATCTGGAAAGAAATAAAAAAAATATATCTGAATTGTTTAGCATTATTTTTTGCAATCAATATTTTACATATATTTCTTTAGTTTATTTATGTGTTACAACCAATTATATCTATAATATCAAATTTTTGATGCAAGAGAGGTATTTTGTTATTTTGATGCGTACACTCTAGCTCAAACTAATGATTCCATTACTATTATGTTGAATTTGTACTTTGTATAACTCAGTGAGATGCCAGTAAAAATAGTATTTTTTTCTCTCAGGATAATATATTTTGTGTGCTTTACATAGAAATATTAACTTCCGCTTATCACTATTCGATAGGTTTTTTGATATTTTGCCAGATATACTTATTTAAAAATAATTTTTGACATTTCATGTATCTCAGAGCTAATTTTTCAACACAATGTGTGCAATTATATTTATTATAAATACTCATAATATAGACCCCTAATTTTCATTCAATTTTGCTTTCACATCTAAAACAGTTCATCACTTAATGTAGATATTTTTACATCAATAAAATTAAGATTTTTAAAATGTTAATAAAAAATTTAAAAAAATGTTCTTTTTAATTATTTGATTCCTTTCAGTGGAGAAGCAGTTAAAAAATTCCTTCAAGGGCCTTATTATTTTAAAATCACAGTTTTGAAGAGTACTATTTTTGTATATGTTATAAAGAGATTACTGATATCTCGTTGGATTCATTCTTCCTCTATTTCAACATTCCTCTTCCACTGGCAGCCATCTTTTCTACTTCCACATCAATTTCTCTCTTACTTCATAGTACATGTGCAGCATTCCGAGATATAAATCAAATTACTTCCCTTTTTTAATTTATGCTTTAAATGGGGAAAACAATTTTCAAAGGATGAATTAATTTGCCTGAGTGCTTTTGCTATATTTCCGGTAACTATACAATAGTAAAACAACAACAAAAAATATACCTGATATAATGAAAATTTATTCATTGTTTACTTTGAAATGAAATAGGGGAATTAAAAAAGACTGTGGGGGCCTTTTAAAATATATTCTACAGCTTTGGAAAGTTTGACTGATTAAAAAAATGCCTCCCCTTCATATAAAATTATATTTTATAGAATAATTGGCCAAATGAAGCCAATTTGAAGTTATTATATCAAATATTTGTGGTTTCTGAATTATAATATAAATATTTAAATAGCTCGGAACATATATCTGAAATAAAGCTGACGTAAGAATAACAAAATTAAAATCTGTAACCCTTTTATGTAATCATAAATCGGTTTCCTTTTAACTATATGCACTTTATTTAAAAATAATAGAGTAAATAACAATATTTCTCCTAATATCATTAAAATATGCAAGCTTAAATAAGTTTTTCCATCATTAACACTATTATTAATATTCATGTAAAATTTTATTAATTTAGCAAAGTTTTCACTAAGATAAAAAAAAGTAACAAGTGATATCAGTATGATTAAATATCAAATTTGAATTCCAATCATTAATGTGTATTTAGAAGAGATAATAGAGAAGTAATTCGATAAAAAACATAGCAGAAGTTAAAGAAAAGACCAAAAATGATATAAAGACACCTAGAATTAATATAACTTGATTACATTTTTTACACAGACTTTTTTAGCATTTAAATCATAATGGATCAATGATATGACAGTAGAGAGCGTATTACATAGAGCCAATTAAACAAAAAAATCAGAATATTTAAATTTAATCATTTCTCATAGTGAAAATCTTGTTTCTAAATTGAAACACATTTTTATAATTTTGTAAAATTTGCATATAATGAGTAAACAATAAATATGTTAAGCCAGTAAAAACAGAAGCAAGTCAGCATGGATATTGACAGCAACATGAACAAAGTAAAGACACCAATAACGTCAATAGCTACGTTTTCCTCCACTTTAATATAGTCTTACTGAATATTATAAACTACAAGAAAATATAATCGACGTTATTAAACGAAAAAGTCATTAATTTAATTTTATTAATAAAAAACCTTAAATGAAATTTAAAACAAAAATTCAACTTATTTTTTCTCGAGAGATAGCATGAAACGGTTCAGTTGTTTTATTTTCCTGTCAATCAAGACAATAATAAAGTGTAAATGAAAATTTTGCTATCTTTAGAAATTTTATGAATCTTTCATATTTGATAACATTAAATTTGATGCACGTTTTTTCTTCAAAATTCCTTTAGACTTACATGAAATAAACTAAAATTAAATTACTTAAAATTAGGTTTATTGATTAACTGTTTAATAATTTTCCAATGTATTAAACTCAATATTCATTAACGTTCGATTATAAAAAAAAAAACATTTTACAGTATCAAAAAATCCCCTTTTTGGAATAAAAATAAATAAAAGATATTTAGTGAGGGGTTTTTTTTTTTGGAAAACGTATATGAATTGGGATTTCTTATGTCATGCGAATACTTCAATCTGTTCTCAATCTTTTCAAAAACAGGTTGATTTCTTTAGACAAAATCTCAAAATGACTTTATCTTAAACATGATCTTCATGGAAGATCAGAGAATTGAAATGCTGTTCCTATGGTTTCATAAAAACAATTGAATATTCTTTAAGCATAGTGTTTGAGCATATACAATTATATTTATTTGATAAGAATATTTCCGTTACTTCAAAATCTTTTACACATTCTTTAACACCAAAATTTCTAAAAATTTGTATGATTTCTTTAGAGGTTAATTAAAATACATCTTCCTGGATCCTGGCATAGTTGCTTTTATATTTGTAAAATTTACATCCATTAGAATTTATTTAAAAATATAATCATCTTAAAACTTAATTAAAACATCTTAAATTTCAAAAAGATTTTATCTTCAATAATTATAAAATAATATTAAGAGTTATCCTGAAAGATTTGTTGAAGTACATATTTAAAAAAAAACCTTCTTTTTTAATTGAAATATAACTACAACCTTTATTTTATTTATTTTTCCCTCGTAATATAATTAATAGACATAAGAAATTAACCCCTAAAGTAATTATTGACAAAAATACATTAAATATATCATATTCAAATTCTTCATGACTTGAATATAAAAGCTAAAAAGTGAAATAATTTATATGTGGTACATGTTTTGTTTCTTATTTAATTACTGTTTTTCTACTGTTTAATTTCAAAGATAAGATAAATGAAAAAAATATGGAACAAATTTATGATTTTGTTAATTTAAGAAAAAAAAAATGAAACTCTCAATACTCTTATACTGGGTTCTTCTTATTTTTACTTGGGAATTACAATAAAGGATAAACGCAACTTGGTGTATTGTATCATGTAAACGCAAAAACATTATTTTCAGAATTTATGTGACATGTATCATCTCCGAAATAGATGAATCTCGAATACTCAGGATAGTGTATTTCGGTTTCATTTTTCTCAATGAGGAGCATTGTCAGAGTTTTATAAATGTGTAGCAAAAGAGTATGTATTTTTTAAAGTTTTATTTGCTGAGTATTAAAAAAATGTTTTAGATTTTCTATATTGCCGTTATGAGCCTTTCATTAAAATGATCTGAAATAAACCAACTGCATGACTTATAAATGTAGCATAACGTGTCTTTCCCGGCTATGCACAGATGGCGCTGCCTTAGTACGAGCGCGGACTCACTATAAAAACCCAGTCACTTGAAGCTCAGACAAGCTTGGCGATTGACATTCAGTTGAAGTGCTGCAGAGAGAAGCTGACAATATGATGCTGTTCAACTATCTCTGTTTTACCACTATTCTTCTTGTTATTGTCTAATCTAAATGTTTGTGTACCTGTCCTGTGTCGTTTTTCTATTAAAATATCTATTGCAAAACCGTGCTGTTATTGGACTATAACCTCATCCTACATGGGGCCTCGACCGGCTCTGGACTTTGAAAACCCTAGACACCAAACATGGATCATCTTTTGACAGCAACTGGGTGAGTTATTTTCAAAATATTTTCGTACTTGATGATTGATAAATTGAAGCAACATAAGATGGTTGACGGATTGTTCTTTTAAGTCTGATGGAATATAAAATTTGATGACTTTCTTTTCCGAAGTTTTGATGAAGAAATAAACTTGATGTTAAGTTTTTAGTATGATGAAATATTGATGAAAACGGAACTGTGAATTCGATGATTGGATGAATAATTAACTTTGATGTGAATAATTAATATTTGATGAATAATTATCAGATGCATAATTATAACTTGGCGAATCTTTGAGTTCTTGGTTTTGTTTTAAAGACGAAACAGAGGGTCATCGTTTAAACAATCCGCCATAACTTCCGTTTTCGGCGCAAACGAAACTTTGTATAATAATAATATTCAGAATGTAAACATTCAGAATGTAAACATAATATTCACAATGTAAATAATATTCAGAATGTAAACATTCGAATTGTAGTATTATTTTTTTATTTTTTGAAGGCTGATATTAAGAATTTATTTTCAGAATTAATATTGAACTGTGCTTTTAAATGTGAAGATAACTTTATTCTATTGCAACTGTTTTGGTTTTGAAGTAATATAGAATTGTAGTTTCGATATTTTTATTACACTTCGCATTTGATTTATTATTTAAAATTTTGAGTATACATTTTCTGTGTGTATAAGTTCTTTCTAATTTGGAATTATGGCTACGTTAAATGATTTTCCAAAAATAGCCCAGTCCCTGAAAACTGGTAGCACTAGCCATATCAAACTTTTGCATCGATTAATATTTAATGAAGAGGATGATAGACAAAATCGTTCCCGATTAAGGAAATTTTCTGGTTTTCGACCTGATTTTCAGTTTGATGAAACAAAAAAAAGGATCCTCAAAGATTTCACTTTTAAAGATTTGATTGCTATCTGTAACTTACTTCATTTAGAGTTTTCAGCTGATGCCGATTTATGTTGCGATACCATTTTGAAATCGCTGAGTGATTTCTCGTTTTTGCAAACCGAAACTAGTGACGTAAGCGAAATAGATGACCTTGACACAGAAGCTGCGCTTGGAACTGACGTAACCGATTGCACACAGTCGCGAAATGCTAAGCTATCGTTGCAAATTAATACTAATCGTGATACTTCCGTTCCCTCAGTTGATTCGGATCAAACTTCTTCTATTGAAATGCAGAGAACTGGTGTAAATTCTTTCCAGGCTTTTAGTCTAAAAGACATTGTAGATTTTATTAAACCTTTTTCATCCAATGACAGTTACAATGTCGAAACTTTCATTTCTGATGTCGAAGATATTTTCAAGTTACACCAAATAATTAATCCCATTCATCAACTTGTTTTTGTTAAGAAGTGTTTGGCAGGTCCTGCTTTGACCTTAATGCGATCCATTCGTGGTATTACTACTTGGGAACAAATGAAACAACACTTACTCGATGAATTTTCGGATAAAATAAATAGCATCCAATTACACCAATTAATGGAATCTCGACGTATGAAACCATCTGAAACACTTCAAGAATACTTTTTAACTATCAGAGATTTGGCTCATAAAGGCTCTCTCGACGATTCTTCTCTCATTGAATACGTGATTAATGGTATTCCAGATTTGACTAACAACAAAATTATTTTGTACGGATGCAAGTCAATTTCTGAATTTAAGGAAAAATTAAAAATCTATGAGAAACTGTTCAGCGCTTCAAAATCTATTAGACATGATAGTGACAGAAAATATGATTCTACTTTTGACGCTACAAAATTTGATCGAAAACGTTCTCCACCTCTAACTTGTTTCTCCTGTGGTTTGAAAGGTCACAAGAGTTCAATCTGTACGAATAAACCACAAGGCAAGATTTGTTATATCTGCAAAAATTTCGGTCATGTTCACGCTAATTGCCCAAAAAACCCTAAGAACTTTGAATCAAAATCCAACCTTAAAGCTTCTACTTCTCAGAAAACTGTAAGCCAAATTTCTGTGCAAGATTTTTCCGAAAATCCCATGCTTGTCCCAATTACACTTGCTGATATTTCACTAACTGCTCTTTGCGACACTGGCTCGCAAGCAACCATTATCAACGAAGAAACATACTTTAAAATTGGTTCCCGATCATGGAACACTTCCCAAACAACTTTTTCAGGAATAGGCCATGGTAAAGTTCAAAGTATCGGTTCCTTCCAAAATTCGATTACTATTCAAAACATTAACCTTCCTGCAACCATTCATGTTCTCAGAGTGTCTTCTCTTTCTATTCTTCCTATTGATGTAATTATTGGCATTGACTTTTTGCAACAAACTCAATTTACTTTTGATAAAGACGGAATTCGTTTTAATAATGATGACGATGATCAATTCCTATTTCATGTTAATGTCATGGATGAATGCCCTTTTGATTTAACTCATGTTATTGACCCAAATATTAGAAGAGAATTGTCTGCTTTGATTACTAGTTATAAACCTAATAAAGTTAAAGATACTAAATTAAAGATGAGAATTGTTTTGCAAGATGAAATTCCCGTTTGCCAACATGCTCGACGACTTTCTTTCCCTGAAAAACAGAAAGTAAATGAACAAATAACCGAATGGTTAAACCAAGGAATCATTAGAAACAGTTGTTCCGATTTCTGTTCTCCACTAGTATTATGTAAAAGAAAGGATGGTAATTTACGCCTTTGCATCAACTTCCGTAAGCTCAATGCAAAAACGGTTAAAGATAGGTATCCCTTACCCATAATTGAAGATGTACTTGACCAATTGCATACAGGCAAATTTTTCTCAACCATTGATCTAAAAAATGGATTCTTCCATGTGGAAATGGAGGAAGACAGTAAGAAATATACCTCATTTGTAACACACGATTCCCAGTATGAATTTAACAAAGTCCCATTTGGCCTTTCAAACAACCCAAGTATTTTTCAACGATTTATCAACAATGTATTTCGTGATTTGCTTAGAGAAGGTATTATTATCATCTATATGGATGACATCATTATTCCCAGTTCTAATGAGCGTGAAGGTATACAGCGCTTAGCCACTGTATTAAAAACAGCATCGGAATACGGATTGGAACTAAATTTGAAAAAATGTAAATTTTTGAAATCTAGTATTGACTTTCTCGGTTACATAATAGAAGATGGTAAAATCAGTCCTTCTTCAGATAAAACCACCGCTGTTCAGAATTTCCCACAGCCCAAAAATGTGAAACAAGTCCAAAGTTTCCTCGGACTCACGGGCTACTTCAGAAAATTTATTAAAGATTATGCAATTATAGCCAAACCTTTAAGCGACTTATTGCGTGCTAATACACCATTCTATTTCGGTCCCGAACAACACTCAGCGTTCGCAACTTTGAAGAAGAAACTTTCTGAAAATCCTGTATTGCACATTTACAGGCAGTGTGCAAAATTAGAATTACACACTGACGCCAGCAAATTCGGATACGGTGCGATTCTCCTACAACAATCTGACGATAATAAATTTCATCCCATTCACTACATGATTAAAAAAACATCACCCCAAGAAGAAACTTACTCGAGTTATGAACTTGAAGTATTGGCCATTATCGAAGCTCTTAAAAAATTTCGTAACTACTTGATAGGCCATAAGTTTAAAATTGTAACAGACTGTGCAGCATTCCAAAAAACGATGAGCAAAGCACAGCTAACACCCAAGATTGCTCGATGGGCATTGTTTTTAGAAGATTTTAACTATGAAATTGTACATCGCCCTAGTAAACAAATGCAGCATGTCGATTGTTTAAGTCGATATCCCATTATGATGATAACCCATGACGACTTAACTTCTAAAATTGTTCACTGTCAAACAGCTGATGAATACATAAACTCCATCAAACTCCTTTTGAAGAGCAAACAAATTAACGACTTTATTATGAAGAATAACATACTATACAAAATTGTAAACGATTCTGATCTCTTGGTTGTCCCTCAACAACTGCAAACTGAAGTTGTTAAACATTTCCACTGTAAAGGACATTTCGGTATAAATAAAACAGAAAATAGTCTGAAACAAAGTTTTTATTTCCCGCATATGTGTAAATGCGTAGAAGATGTAATATCCAACTGCATTGAATGTATTCTTGTTAACAAAAAGCGAGGCAAAAGTGAAGGATTATTAAATCCTATTCCGAAAGATGACGTCCCTTTCAGTACGTATCACGTCGACTTTTTAGGACCACTACCCTCGACTAACAAAAACTACAACCACATTCTTACAATAGTTGACGCCTTCACAAAATTTACTTGGATTTATCCCGTTAAGACCACATCTTCACAAAACGCGATAGAGAAACTTAAACAGCAAGAAATATCATTTGGAAATCCGCATCGCATTATAACTGATAAAGGAAGTGCATTCACATCCAAAGAATTTCGGGAATATTTCGATACCGAAAAAATTCAACACTTGACTATTACAACCGGAATTCCTCGAGGTAACGGACAAGTAGAAAAAATTCACGCCACCATTATTCCAGTTTTGGCCAAACTTTCGATTGAAGACCCCACTAAATGGTATAAATTCGTCCCAGCAGTCCAACAGACTCTTAATTCTACAGTTTCAAGAAGCACACAAACCACACTCTTTGAGCTTTTAACCGGTGTGAAACTAAGAACAAAACAAGATTTACACATCCTTGAGCTTCTCGAATAGGAAAGCATCCACTATTTTATTACAGATCGTGAGAAACTCAGAAACGAAGCTAAACAAAACATCCTGAAAATCCAAGAGGAAAATCGACGCACTTACAACAAGAACCGTAAGATTGCTCATCAGTACAAAACAGGTGACTTAGTAGCAATACGACGTACCCAGTTCGGTCCTGGACTGAAACTACGTCCTAAATTTTTTGGACCATACGAAGTATTAAAAGTTAAACCTCATAACCGATATGAAGTCAGAAAAATTGGCCAGCATGATGGACCAAACTCTACTTCCACTGCAGCTGATCATATGAAACTCTGGAGCAGAATAACCTGACACTTCACTGCTTTATTCACATTTTTTATTTTGTGTTTATGTCTACTTTCTTTGTCTGTCTTGTATTTTTTGTCTTTGTAGATTCTTCATTACATAACCTCCCCACTGTGGACAGCTGAAATTGTCAGGACGGCCTGTATCATGACGTGTCTTTCCCGGCTATGCACAGATGGCGCTGCCTTAGTACGAGCGCGGACGCACCATAAAAACCCAGTCACTTGAAGCTCAGACAAGCTTGGCGATTGACATTCAGTTGAAGTGCTGCAGAGAGAAGCTGACAATATGATGCTGTTCAACTATCTCTGTTTTACCACTATTCTTCTTGTTATTGTCTAATCTAAATGTTTGTGTGCCTGTCCTGTGTCGTTTTTCTATTAAAATATCTATTGCAAAACCGTGCTGTTATTGGACTATAACCTCATCCTACATAAATGAAGTATAAGATCGAAACTACGATTACGCCAATATAACATAGTAATTTTTCTAATATTGATCGAAATAAATGATATAACACAATTATATTCAGCACTCTAATCAAAACATTACTTTGAGTGGAGAAAAATACAAGTATTTTATTACAGTTTGCACCTTTCTCTTATAAGTAATTTCTTTTCATTTATTTTCTAAACATATGCAACTAATATGAAAGTAAATTTTAGCAATAATATTCGTTGAATAACCGTGCTGATTTTTTTCACATTTATAAGACAAAAATTATATATTATAATTAATTACGATAAAATTATAAATTTTCTATCTTTATCCATTGACTACGAATATATTTTAAACATTTCTTTCCTCAATAGTGACGAAAATGAAGCTAATAGCTTATTTATTAGTCAAAAAAATTATTCCTTTTTTTTTCTTCGTTTTTATTGCTCTGTGAATGAGACATGGTGATTATACGTTTCAGTCCAGAAAAAACTCTATTTTTACTTAGAATTATTTAATTTTAAAAAAAAAAAGTTAATGAGATGTATTTGTTCCATTAGTATTCAAAGGGATAAAGGCGAACTGAAGGTGATTATTGTGCGATGACTGATTAAATTATGGATATGCTATACTGAATACAAAAAAACCGGTTTTATTATTTATAATATTTTTATATTGAATGGAAGCCTTTTGTATCATTTAAAGAGTTGAAAATATTTTACTAATTTCATTATCTGACCAAATATTTACAAAATATACGTATGTTGTTGTTGTTGTTGTTGTTACTAATGGCACTTGCCATGGACAAGTTCCCTGCTGAAATATACATATAAATCAAAGAAGCTACGCCCTGGAATAGGAGAATTGTGCCTTCCCTGTAATATGGGTGTCCTGGGTTCGAGTGTGGTTGTTCCATCTGTGATATGTTTGAATATGCCACCCTGTAAAAAGGGGACATGTAAGTGATTCTTGGGTAGCTGTTCTGTATTTTACAAAACTTTATAATGTGTTGTATACTTCTTTATGCCCAGTGTGGTACTTAGAGATGCCTAGAGATTGCTAAATTTTCAGAAAAAGTTTTTAAAAACGTGTCATTTAGATCTCAAAGTTCACGCTAATTATTAGTTCAGCAAGAAGAACTGTTATAATTATGCAAATCAAATATAAAATCAAAATATAGGCAGGGTAAGTTTTCTATGTATGGAATATAAATATTTTATTAATATTTTATAAATTATTTCTCCATGAAACATAGATAAATTATCTAAGTTCCATAGCATATTGAGAAGAGAAATAAATACATAACAAAAGAAAATTGAGTTCATTTTTTATTACCTTTTTTCTTTATAGGAATTATTAAAGAATTTAATTCAATTTTTTTTCTAAATCAGCAAATTTATTCTATGTAAAATATATAAAACATTAAAGAAATAACAGAAAAATATTTCTTTACTGTTTCTATTTCTATTTACTGTTTACTGTAACTATTTATATTAGGTAATAATTCACGATATAATCTGGAATAAAAGAAACGTAGACTAAAAGAAATATTCTTTCTTATTATAGTATTATCGCACATTATTCTAAACACATTATCCTACTGAAACAATTGATAAAAAATTATTTAAAATTCTAAGATTTAAAAGTTTTTTAACGTGATTGCCCTAAATAAATTTTATTGGATTAGAAATTTTCAAATTATTCCGCTCAGAGGAGAAAAGGACTTAAGAAAACTTTTTTCATTAGTATTTTATTATTGAGGGTGTAAATGACATCCGCTTTGTTTAATCCCTCCTTTGCTGTTGGCGAATTCCTTGAGGCAGGTTTTAACAGTTCAAACTTGTTTTGTGTCTTTACGACTTTTTTGTCTCCTGACTTGTAATTTTAAATAGATTTCGAAATAGAGCTCGTCAAAAATCATTTTCTTTAAAGGTTAAAGTTTATTTCTGAAGTTTATTTTATTAAGAATTTTCTGAACCTATAAAAGCGAAGAAAAATAGAATGAGTATATTTGAAGGCTTCTATCACAAGTATTAAACACGGGTAGCAATTTCAGTAAAAATCTAAAAGTTTTATTAGTTTTATCAAAAATCGCAATACAATGTTAATTATAGGTTTCATCTAAATTGCATGGAAAATTAAACTTATTAAAAATGAAGTGGTAAGAGATTATTAATATATAATAAAATATAAATAATTACGTTGGAGTCCTTCAGCTATCTTTTAGATTGTAACAATCAGATTTAATTTTTAAAAAATGTAATTTAGGGAGTACAAATTTACACATACCAACAATATTTCGTGAATTTTTATTAATAATTAATTAAATTATTAATAAAAATTAAATTAAACTTATTAAAAATGAAGTGGTAAGAGATTATTAATATATAATAAAATATAAATAATTACGTTGGAGTCCTTCAACTATCTTTTAGATTGTAGCAATCATATTTAATTTTTTAAAAATGTAATTTAGGGAGTACAAATTTACACATACCAACAGTATTTCGTGAATTTTTATTAATAAAATTAAAATGATACGTTGCATTGTCCCATGATGATTCCCTATCCCTGAAAAAAATATATAAATAAGTATTTTTACCTTATTTTAGAATTTATTTTTTTCCCGATGACAATGTATTTTTCTGCATTTTTATACATTTTATCCATTTTTTTCAAAAATGTTTTTCAATAACTTTCAAACATATATTTCTTAGTTACAAACGAAAATCATGTCTTTTTAAGTAGCTTTGAAAATATTTTATTATGGCATTTCTCTATTTTATTATAACCTAAAAAGGATTTTATTATTTTTTTTCTGCTAAATTTATTATAGGAATCACAAAATGAAGTTTTTGCGCGGCGAAAGAGTTTTTACGCTTTGTGGCGCCTAAATTCTGATCGCTGAAGTATTATTTTTTGTATCACGTGCATCAGCGGAAACACAAGATTTATTATCGTGATGTTAAAAAGATTATCCTAGCTGACTCACTGTATTTCCGTACTTTTTATGATTTATCTAAATATTATTACTCATGTTTTTTCTGAGTTGGCAACCAGATATTGCTTTTAAAATTAATGTTTACTTTGTTTTCAGTTAGTAAAGTTGTTTCGTAGAGTCGATGTTATTCCAAATGATTGAATTGACTTAATTCTTTAATATGTGTGCTAACATCAAAAATATCTCTACATTGGTGACCTTGGACTTGAATTCCGAATCTTGAAAAGCATCACCTCGACAACAAAGGCACCTTGAATATATCGGACAATTCACTACAGATATCCAACATATTTCTGGTAAAGACAATGTAATAGCTGATGCCCTGTCAAGAATGTATGAAATTCATATTCCCTCCCAAATTGATTATGAAGCCATATCCAAATCTCAAGAGACAGATACGGAATTGAAAGAAATTCTTTCTACTCCAAATTCTTCCTTAAAGTTGCAAAAGTTACCCGTTGTCGGAACAAAATCTTTTATTTACTGCGATATTTCTCGAAATTCTCCACGACCATATATACCACTAGATTTCAGAAAATCAGTATTTCACAGTGTTCATGGTTCCTCACATCCGGGAATAAAATCTACAGTGAAACTTCTGACATCAAAATTTGTTTGGCCGTCAATCCAAGAAGACGCCAGATATTGGACTAGATGCTGTCTACAGTGCCAAAAATCGAAAATTTCTAGACATGTCCACAGTTCATATCAACAATATAAAACCGTCAGTCAACGATTCAGCGAAATAAACTTGGATATCATTGGCCCATTACCATCTTCAGAAGGTTTTCGTTATTGCTTAACCATCATCGATAGATACTCCCGTTGGACAGAGGCTATTCCGATTTCGGACATCACAGCCGATACAGTTGCTGATACACTCGTTAAGAATTGGATTTCACGCTTTGGATCTCCTATGATCATTACAACCGATCAAGGAACGCAGTTCGAATCCCAGCTATTCCTTGAATTATCAAAGCTCATTGGATTTAAGAGGAATCGAACAACAGCGTACCATCCACAAGCCAACGGCTGCATCGAACGCTGGCACCGAACACTCAAATCTGCCATAATGTGTCATGCAAATCCAAGGTGGACACGATCACTTCCGATCATTCTACTAGGACTACGCACAACTTGGCATTCAGATTTCAACTCTACGCCAGCTGAACTACTTTATGGGGAAAACATCAGACTGCCCTGTGACTTCTTTGAAAACACAAAATATCAACCTCAGTCTGAGTTTGTCAAAACGCTAAAAGAACACTTAAATAAACTAACCCCTGTCCCTTTTACAAACCATTCGAAGCAAAAGCCATTCATTTTTCGAGACTTGACAACTTGTTCACACGTCTTCGTAAGAACCGACAGCATCCGTCAAAGCCTTCAACCACCTTACCAAGGACCATATGAGGTGCTAAATAGAACTGGCAAAAATCTCACCATCAAAATGAAGAATATAGAAGTGAACGTGTCAATCGATAGAGTAAAACCTTGCTTTTTGGATAACTCTGTCGATAAAGACACAGCAAATTATCAGGCCAACAGGAACTTTCAAGCAAAGGCAATCCCAACCGAGCATCTGCAAGAAACTCCTTCAACAGGATTTAAATCCAGATCTGATAAGCGCTCATGTCTTCGGCTACCAAACCAAAATGCTCCAAAAGCTATCAAGAAAGTTAGGTTTGCAGAGAATCATTTTCAGTATTCAACCAGAACGGGACGTGTGGTTCGACGCCCTGCTCGTTACCTGTAAAGACTTTTTATCGTTCGGTACCTCACTCGGCAGGGGAGTGATGTGGCGCCTAAATTCTGATCGCTGAAGTATTATTTTTTGTATCACGTGCATCAGCGGAAACGCAAGATTTATTATCGTGATATTAAAAAGATTATCCTAGCTGACTCACTGTATTTCCGTACTTTTTATGATTTATCTAAATATTATCACTCATGTTTTTTCTGAGTTGGCAACCAGATATTGCTTTTAAAATTAATGTTTACTTTGTTTTCAGTTAGTAAAGTTGTTTCGTAGAGTCGATGTTATTCCAAAGATTGAATTGACTTAATTCTTTAATATGTGTGCTAACATCAAAAATATCTCTACAGCTTAAAATATAAATAATAAAAAAAACTGGGTAATTCGTTTCTAATATAATTGAAATATTATTATTTGAGACTCGATTACGTTCGAAAAGTTCATATAAATAGTAAATAGAAAAAATGCAAGGATAATAAATTAATAGAGCTATAATATAATCATAGAGCTATGCAAAATGTAATAATTCAAATTAATATTGGGGAAAATAGTTATAATCAAAATGTTTCATAAGAAATTAAGAGGAATTAAATACATACATACAGCCAATGAGCCTGGTGGGCAAAAAATTGATTATAACATATCGTTAAAATCTTCTCTAATGGCATGTATTTTTATAGATTTGCAACTAATGAGCATATCAAATCTAAGATTGTCTTAACGTTTTATCATGAACTTTTTAATTCATTAATTGTGTTATATTTGCGCATTCTTTAATTTGTTACAGTTTGACTAAGATTTTGTTTTTCAGAAACATATAGTTCATTTATGAATGATTTGATTATTTTTAAATTTAATCCCAATCTCTTCGAGATATTGTCCATACATATTATGTGAAGACATTTGGTCCTCTATTCGATATTCTCAACAGAATAATTTATATGATGTTTCCCATATGGAATAGACTATGGAATCTGCTGTCATCTTAAAAGGAAAAAAAAAACAAGAAAAAAAGAACATTATGTGTTGAAAAACGGACATTAAGGGAAATAAATTAAATTTTTCCAATGAATCTATTTTAAAGTATCAGCTTATGAGATTTTATAGGTATAAATACAATTTCAGGGATATAAAATTTTTGAATAAGTTTTTAGTCTTAGCTATCTAAAATGTAGAAAATTATGTTGAAAGCAGTTTTAAAGAATTATTTTTATTCATCAAAACTTATTCATAGGCTTTAAATTTAAAAGACCCATGGTTTTTTTTTAATATTCAGTTATTTAATTAAAACAGCGCAAACAACAGTGCAAACAGTAACAGAGCGTTTTAGTTAATTCAGAGTTTTTAATTTACAAAAAATGTTTTAAAATTACATAAAAAAAGAAGAAAAACCAGATTCTATTTATTATTTAATTAGATCTTAAACTTAAAACGTAGAACTGTAAAACTGGACAAAACCTTAAAACCTTTGCTTTAAAGTGAAGACAATTAAAGTACATAGAATGCCTTCAATTTATTGGGAGGCATATGTCTATTTTTACATCCAATTCTCCCTACAAAAATGTATTTTAGATCTTGTCGAGAATTCTTTCGAATAAATCCTTTGGGCAGCCAAAAACCTTGAAAGATAAATCGGAATATTACACAGCCATCAACATAACGTATCTCGAAAGAGATAAGGCAGCAGATACAAATTCTGCTTTTACTGCTTAAAATGGAAACCGAAGCAAATTCCAACTGTAACATGGCCATTCCTTTTCTAAGAAAGTTCCGCTGATTTGAGTCTTTCTTCGATAGATCTAAGGAAAGATTGTTAGTGTAATTCATTCTCTCCATTTGAATACAAATTGATAACATTCCATTTTTATTGCAATGTGGAAACAAAACAACTCTTTCTCTGTTTTCAGGCATCTGAATCTCTGATATAAAAACTGTGGGTAGAACAAAAATACGAATTCTACAAAATAATAGTTAGCTCATATCATAATCGATGAAACTCTTGCCCTAATGTTGTTTAAAAAATGATGCATTCTGTTCTTTTAATCATTCTTTAAAAAATGACGTATTCGGTTCTTTTAATCATTGTTTAAAAATGA
>JAOUZG010044340.1:31343-52675 GCA_026289955.1 Argiope argentata
GAGGGTTGCCGTAGCTCCTGAGGGTATGGATCCCTGAGAACCCGAGGACAGAAATCTGACTTCTGCCTCATACATGTCAGAAACCCTTATTATGGGGCGAATTACATCCATGTATTTCATTCATTCATTCACATTTTGTAATTTATATTTGGAACAGACAACAATCACATCTGACCCAGTATCCGGGTGATATTATTCTTGACATGAAGGGCTTTGTTACAACCTCAGATTTTATGTGCGCCAGCCACCATATGCACGAGGAGTTTTCGGCTTTAGTGTTTGAATTTGCAACATAAGGAATACGATTCCAATGCCCTACCAACCAAGTTATCCTGGCACCAATAATTAATTTTATAATCTAATACACATTTAAGCTTTACAAGGTTTCGTATTAAAAATATGTATTTAAATAAGATATTTGAAAAAATACTGGCCTGTCTACAAAACATTGAAACAATAAGGGCATATTTCTGTAGAGTTTAGAATAGCTATTACTTCAAATAATAAAGCATTAACCAATATTTAAAAGGTTTAAAAAGTTTTAATGGAATTTTTCAACATTTTACAAATTAACAAATTTGCATAATTTATGCAATTTTCAAGTTTGATCATTGTAATTATGTAAACAATTTCAAATGAATTTCATTCTTAAAGAATGGATAAATCGTTTTTATTATTTATCATGTATTTTCAACAAATGCCAAGGAAAATCGAAAAAATCATTGTTTAAACAAAAAAACTTCCAGTTAATCCGGCATACCTAATTGAAATTCAGGACATATACTAAAGTATAATTTCCTCAATGATTCTCTTCTAAGACGGAACACTTCCGAGTGTAAAAAAGGCTTCCTTAGTTATGTACTAGAGTTATTTTATCATCTCATTTTTATTCTGACTGCATCACTGCATATAACTTGAAACGTATCCTTGGTACAGTTTTATCTGTCCCTTTTTGTTTTATTGTTCCTCGTATTAATCTTTTTCACTAGAGTAACACATTGAGGCGCTTACAAGAAATAAAGCTAGAAATGCGATTCTTAGAATGTTTATTTTGAAAAATAGAAGGAGAGATTAGTTCTGTTTTCCTTTAGCTCAGCAGCTGGACTCGATGCGATTAAGCTTCGGTGTTACCTAATCTTTATAAAATAGAGAAAAATAAAAGGAAAATGAGGTTTATTATTTGAACAGTGATAACTGTTATTTAAAACAAAAAATAACGAAATATGGTGTTCTCCAATCTTGGCCATATCCATACATATATCTATATCTATCTAGTTAAGAGAATTTTTCTGAGATGTCAATGTCTGCGATATTATTACTTTTAAGAAACACTTTTTCCACTCTAGAAAACTTGTTAAATTAAACTATAGATTCTTTTTAATTTTTCAATGTTTTTAAACGGAGATTTTTATACCATTTCGATATTAGATAAGTGCATTGAGATTTTCTTTCTTTAATACTCATTATGGATAATCAAGTTCTTGGATATTAACAATATAAAAAAATGTTTTTTTCAGAATAAAAGCAACAACAACTTATCTTTCATTTTTTGATAAAAATATATACACATGGTATACACTTTGAATGGCTCTAAGGATATTTGATTCGTCTAGCATTGGGAATAAGAAATAGTACTTTAATACCATATAAATCGATGTTTACTCAAACTAATTTGTAGATAAAATCCAAAAATTGGAATAAAATAAATTAATAATTTATTAAATTATTTATCTAGGAATCATATATTAAATTACGGGGGTAAAATATATATTTTTAAAAGTTACAATTGATAAAATGTCTAACTTTATAAATGGATATTCTTTTAATAAAACAAATATCGCCTTATTTATCTGAATCAATAAAGCTTCTTATTTTCCTTCAATAATAATCCTTTTTTAATTTTTATATTTAAGCACATAAGTGTTTTTTGAATTATAGTGGCATTTTGGAATAAATTAAAGAATTGTTAAGATTCTTACGGTCCCTAGACTCCAAAATTTTAAAATAAGATCTTTTTTGCCGATTTTATCCAACTGTAGTAAAATTGTTATTTCAATAGGCATCGTATACTTTGATTACGTATAATTTATCACGCATTTTCATAATAATTTACTATTGTAAATCATTATAAAAATATTAAATACGTTTGTATCCATTCAAATGTAAAACTAAATATAAAGCATAGAAATGCACAGTAAAGTAACACATATCTTATTTATCCAAAAGTATATCAGAATTAGCGAAACCAAAAATTTAAATAGTTTTCTCTGGCATATATATAATAATCTGTATAAATGTTTATAAAACTCAACAATAAAGTTTACTCCGAAATTTTCTTGTAGATTCAATAATAAAGGAGCTATCGCAACTCTTTCTTTCATGAAAAATGAGAAAATGAAGCGTATCCATGGTCATCATGAATGTATAGATTATAACACAAAGTTTAGTGTATTTCAAGATTCGAAAAGATTTCAAACATCATTTTAGACATTTTTCTTAACCGCTTGAAACCAAAATGTGACTTACAATTAAAACTCTTGCAAAAAAACGCCAGGCCAGATTTCATTTTTTAAATGTTTAATTTTCTGAGTTGTTTCTCCATATCATAAAAATGTGTACACCAACATACTGTTAATCGTGTAGTAGGTTAAGCTCAAAGGTTGACATGAATCTACTTTATATATACAAAGATGCATATACATTAGGCCGGAATGGCCTGGTTGGCAGAGCGTTGGACTGATATATTCCTTAGGATACGGGTCCGAAACTCACCGGCCAAAATATTCCCCGAGTGTGTGGCGATTGGCGCTCGTTAAATCTGTTCGTGGTCGTAAAGTCTTCCATATCGAGAGTAATATCACTGAGGGTACTGGGTCAGAGGTGATCGCTCTCTGTTACAAGTCTAAATTACGATCTGAGATGCATGAATGTAGTGTCGCCTTCTAAAAAGGGTTGTGACGTGTACGGTAGCTAAGTCGTATTCTTGGTCCTAAATGACGCTATTTTTAAAATCAATAGATGCATTTCTTAGGCTTAAAATCTGCTGATCGTATCAGCGGAGGCTTGTTCACGGCAAGTGCCATAAGTCACAACAAACATATATATTACCTGTCAGTATTTTTGAGCATTTATCGTTTCCATCGGTACTCGAACAGTCAATAAAATTCTTATAAATAAAAAATTTTATTTATATATATATATATATATATAGATATATATATAGATATAGATATAGATATATATAAACATAGTGTAAAGGCCATATTTCCAATTTATCACTTTTAGTTCATTGTGTTTGAAAGTTATTTTGTTCATAAGCAGACGATAGGCATATTTTGAAGAATATGGTTTTAGATTTCAGAAGTGTCTAAATAGTGGATTTGCATCAAAATCTTGTGTTTTGGCATATTATTTTTTTTGGCTTATTATTTTCTTTATGAAATAAATGCAAATTATTTTACGTTATTTAAGAATAACGAGAAGAGTATTTTCCCCCCTTCTTTTCGTATATAATAATAGAGAACGATAATCATAATAAAAAACACGAATGCTGTCATAAAATTATCCAAATAATTAAAATAAAACAGAAATTTCATCTTTAATTTTAAGAGCATTTCTGAAATGTTTTATATTTGAATTTCTTTAAAAAAATCTAGTTGAATTATGAAAAAAAAAATGTTTTTTGTCTATAACTATTTGTATACATTGAAATGATAATGATGCATAAACATAAACTTTCCTAATTTTTGAACAATTACTTTAAAACTGATTCAAAGATTTTATAACGTGTCTTACATATTCTTGGCGTTGATCATTACTAATAATTTTTTATTAATGCCCATAACAACTGAGTGAAGATAATAGAAGAAGAACCGCAGGATTATATCCATATTAACTTAATCAGGTAGCAACAACGTGCTGCATTTAATATTAATTATTGCCTTATTTCTTTATATATCAAATTTAATACTCAGTATATCATTAACAAAGGAGAAGATACATGGAATCATCCATTTAATTTTGCAATCACCATTTCACCCCATACTTTCGAAATATGCTTGTATTCATTATTTGAAAAAAATTATAATTCTTGTACTTCAATATATATTTAAGATTTACATAAATATCGAACCATGATAATGGAATAAAAGTTTATTTTAAAACCTCATTTCAATAAAACTCAAAACATTTTCGATATTTCATCAAATATTTTACCGAATGATATGCATGCATTATTTCTAATTTAGGAAGAAATTCTCTTCTCATTATACGGTTTACTTGATGTGTAAGGAAACGAAATTGCAATTAAGATAATATGCAAAAAAGCAGCGATCATATGAGGTCAACTAATGCCCGCAATTGAATTTAAAGCCTATTTCAGGAAGATTCCGTGACTCCAATTGGACAATAATAAACGGTTGTCTCATCGGGTCAGATTATCTTCCTTAGATAGGCATGACCTTTACTGCTCACAATTACTTGGCTCCTGTGAACACTGCTTTAGAATATGGATTATCTCAACAGATGCATTTTCACTTGCTCTTTCGTTTCAGAGCAACCAATGTCATCAGTTAAATTCAGGTTCAAAATTAAAAAAATCCAGATAAATTAACATTATAATAACAAGATATTAATGTATACCTGAATATGGAGTAACGTAACGTAATTAATGGAATCGTAACAAATTAGAAAGATAAGCTCCACAATACGTTATGCTTAAAAGATTCAACTAAAATCATACCCAACCAATATTTTCACTGAACCAGTTGCTTAAGAAACACGAGAAATACGGTCTTTAAAATTGAAAGTGATTAATTGATTCTCAATAAGGAGTTTTGCATTTGGTATTTGTTTTATTATTATTATAATAAAAAAACAACTTCTAATTTGAAAATTAAATAAATATGTAAAATAATTACAAATATCACAAAAAATATTAAAAAAAATATTAGTTCTCCTTAAAAAGAAAATGTAATTGGTTATAACTCATATAAATAAATATATAATTAATGGAAATATAACAACGGTCTTTGTCTTGTTTTAAAAATGTATCGGACACATAAGTATAGCACACTTATAATAAGGCAAAATTAAATTTGTAAATGACTTTGCACTTTTTTAAAGCTACTTTTCTTAATTCCCTTCTTTTTGAATTTTTTATAATGAAAAATATCTGATGTGACAATTAAAAATATGATTTGATAAAATGATCAGAATCTGGATGAAATCCCTTTTAAAAAATCATCTTAGAAATTAGATTTCGTAGAATTCTAATAAAATTTTCAATAACATAAAAAATATTTTTTTACCTCTTGAAATATTTTTTTTATTATTGTAAGTTTTCTTTGAGAAACTTAAAGGTTTAGTAGTTTTCTTTTGCGCGTAGATAGCCAATTTCTTTCTTCGTGTGAATAGCGATGGAAATGAATCTACGAATTTTTCAAAAGATTGTTTTCATTTAAAAGTAAAAAAAAAAAAATCTTATTAATTCCATGTAACAAAATTTTCTGAAATGATTGCAGAAAAACTTTAAAAATCTAATTCAATTTAATTTTTTTATCCAATTGGCTTATTTTTTCCAGAATTTAACTTGATTTTAATAAAAGAAGCTCATTGGAAGATGAAAAAAAATATTTGATTCACTTCGTTTCTTACACACTATAAAAAATGCACAGTGTTGCAAGCATTTTATTTTCTTTTACATGATTTTTTAAAATACCAATAGTTTTTTTTCTTTCTTTCTTTCAAAATAGAGATTCGCGAATGGAAAATCTTTTAGTAATGCTACCTAAAACATACTTTTATATGAATAAATTAAAATTTAATTTTGAAATTTTTTGGGTTAAATTAATCTACCTGAGAGCATTTAAATAAATAGTTTTTTAATTATAAAATTTGTGAAACGGTTTGGAAAAATAGTAACCGCAAACATAGTAAATAGTATTTTTTTTCTCAAGTAATTATTTATAAATTATTATTAAGCTTTTTAAAAAATAAATAACAAATAATTTTCAAATTTGGTGGTGCGTATCTTATTCGTATTATACTTAGAATATTATGTGCTTAAAGCATCAACCTAACAGCAATTTTAATAAAAAAATATTGTTTTTATATTAGAAGTCAACTGTACATTCATTTAGCCCAATAATACTACGAAAAGACAAATTAAACCTCTCAGTGAATTGAGTATATAATTTTTAAGCTATAAATATGGCAGAGAATGGAAATTGCTGCAACTGATAAATCATTAAAAATGAATTATTATATTTAAAAAAGGTGTCACAGTTAGGGGTTAAAATCACAATTTTATCTGTTATTTCTAAGAAATTGGAGGTTATTGAAAATCATTTAATATGAAATTATTCTTAATTCTATCTGTTTTCATCAATATTCGTCTTTTTTCTCGAAATTTCAATTTTCATATTTCTAACCCTTTTGAGTTAGATATTCTATAATCGTTCAGAGATTTTAACTTTTCCTTTATCATGACTTGCTGATTCAAATACAATAAATTCAAACATTTTATTTCTTTTTTGGCACAATTAGACTACTGTCTTCAAGATAGGAACATAACTGTAATTCTTTTAAAATTATACAATTACTAAAATAAATCATCTTATAAGCAGTCAACTTAAAAGAATCAGTTTCAGTTCATTTTGAATTTGTGGAAATTCATAAAAAAATATTTATTCTAAAAATTTTGTTATCAATACTGATTGGTAATTATTATTATTTCCATTACTTTTAGAAGAAATGATATAAATATCTTTAAAATTCTATTATTTTTTATTGTGATTTGTTGGCATTTTTATTTGAATTATTTCTGACTTGCAGAATGAACATGCAAAATAAAACATGCAGTACTTTATATTAGAATAAATTTGAATTCATTTTCTTCCCTTTTTATATTTTTATCGCATATTATTTTATTCTGTTTTTCGAATCTTAAATATCCGAGAAACTGATATCCTAGAACTTTGATATACAGAATTTCTAAGAAAACATTGATTATTTATATATTGATGAAACTATTTGACTAAAATAAATATATTGCACAGAAAGGCAACTATTCTTTCAAATGTTGGTCAATAGAAAACTGAAAATTCTGAAATATGCAAATGAAGCATTGTATCTCATTTCCAAAATGTTCTTTTTTCTTTATTTCGACCGTTTATCCGAAATTATGTCTTCTAAAATATTTCAGATTTTAGTTTCTTTTCTAAAGGGATTTCTTATTAAAGAATTTATAGCACTTAAATGAACATTTAAATTAAAATATTCAGATTTCTATTTACCAATATGCTATTTTAATCTATTTTGAATCACATTTTTAATCAACTATTATTATCTATAAATTTTAACTATGAATCAATTACCAGTGACGAACCAAAAAAAAAAATTCTCTTATTAAACTTCGCATTGGAAATTCGTTTATTTTATCTATGTAAATCTTCAACACCCCTTTAATGTAAAGCCAAAGAAAAAAATATCCTTTACTTAAGAAATGGAAGGATTATTTAAATTTTTCAGTATTTGTTTGACTCCTAAAGAAATAGACAAAGCCAAGACCATTATTTCTAAAATGGACCATTATTTCTAAAATCTTCAAAAGGAACTGGAATTTTTATCGTTTGGATTTCTTATCACGAGAAAAAAATTCAATCAACATTTGGGAGAAGAATCTTGGAATGTTAGGAGGATAAGTAACATTACTTGATGCTGCAAACTGAAAAATTAGTAGAGCTAATTAAGAAACAGTTTAAAATTCCAAAATGTGGATTATTTAAAAATTTATATGCCGATTATGATGGTTACTGATAAAGAACAATTGAAATAAACTATCAAATGTTGGAAGCAATCAATATTTTGCTTGTGTTGTAGTTGTTACTTATGGCACTTGCCATGGATTTAAGCCTAAAGGAGCGTCTCTTTTTTTTTTGAAGTAGCGCCAACTAGGGCCAAGAGTACGACTTAGCTACACACATACACCACATTTGCTTGCACAGCTCCTTTTTACAGAGGGGCACAGTCACACATCTCACATATAGCACACAGAAAAACAACCATGCCCTAACGGGGACTCGAACTCGGGATTCCCAGAACACGAGGAAGATTCGATACCTATTTTGCTTGTTGTATAAGAATATTGAATGGCTGCAGTAATTTAGGATACTATTCTTACTCATAACAAATTACTAATGTGCTTATAAGAATTTTGAATTCTCATCAGTTCTGATTTCTAATAATAGATTCCTTGACTTGCATTCATCTTTAAATCGAATTGTATGTGGCAATACAATTGAAAGAATAATTTTATAACAAAAAAGGGGATAATAAAAATAAACTATTACAATAAAATAAAGTCCATTCAAATAGAAATTTTGTACAAAATGTACGATTAAACGCCATTGACATTAAGCATGGAGCATTTTTCTTTCTTTGGATTCCCATTTCGGAATGCATTAATGATGCTATTTTTACCTATTCGATTCTTAAATCTTAGAAAATATTATAAAATAATTAATAGTAAAAATTAGAAAAAATTTAAATATTAATTAACCATAAGTATCGAAATATAATAATCAACAATCAAAAATACTATATCAGTGATATGCACATTAAAAACAATTGTTTTTTGTTATTTGAAAATGTAATAAATTGTTTGCAATCAAAATGTTGTAAACTCTTTATAAGTTGGTAGGGAAAATAACCTTAAAAAAAGAAGGAAGTTAATTTTTTATAACGTTAAAATACGTTTAATGAGACGTTAAAATTCAGAAAGAAAATAAAATTTATTCTAGTGCAATTTATATTTATCAATGAATGTTATTTAAATATTTATAGGCTAACAAATCATAAAATTATAAATAAATAAATAAATTTTATTAAATAACAAAAGTTGCTAAATATGAAATTTTCAAAATATTTAAAATATAAAATAATATGGCTTAATTGCCCAAACTTTAAAAAACTCTTTACGAAATTACCTAATTAATTTTTATTACCTAATTTTATTTCTTAGGAATATTGGATAAAATGTTTTTGGTATTTTTATTGCATGTTGATAACCAATATACAATCAATAAAATTCCACTGCACTGTAAGTATCAAATAGTTATTTAAAATTTGCACTCCCGTATGTAAATTTTTAACTATGTTTTTAAATTTTATAAATTATTTTTTTCTTTCTGTAAAATTTAACTAAATTTTAATTTAAACTAACTATGTAGTTAGTTTTCCAAGTTAATTTTATTGGACATTTTACTTAGTACTGAGGAAAATAGAATTTATGTAGCCAATATCATTTGAAATGCAAATAAGGAGGAACTAGTCTAGTTTTTATTACAATTTTTAAATCAAAAAGCTGCATTTCTCATTTGAATACACATTTCGATCACTTCAAATAATGCAACCTATAACAAATGTTACTTATCAATCGTGCATCTTAATTAACTGATAAGACGGACAACTTTCTTTTTCTTGAGATTCTCTCGACTGTGTTAGTAAATTACACTGGTTACCATAGGAACAAGCTTTCTAATCAGAATTCGGAACCTTCAGTATTCAGCGTAATATCTGTTCACCTTCATGATTGTCCAGATTAAGCATTGAAGCCTTCAATTAATTATTTCTTCATCACCACGTAGTAATGCGAAGAGAAGAAAAGTTTTCTTTCTGGATATTTCTTTTTCCTTTCCATTTGCAAAAGCTGGTTGAATGAAGACCTTATTAAAGTTGGTGTGATACTAAGAAAATTACGCCTAATCCATCTAAGCTCTTTAAATTAGTTTTTCTAATGTGCTGTGCTAAAGCATGGAATTCTGATGACTTGCAAAAATAATATGAGTCCTTTTTTTCTATCAGAGATTATGGGCTTATTTTGGTTATGTTTTATTTATTTTTAATACTATTATTTTTTTTCTTTCCTTTTGTTATGGACTTTCTGCGCTTGGTTTCATAACAAAAAGTATTTCTGGTTATGCATATCTAATAATAGTTTTCACATCAATGGTTATAAAATGCGTATCTAATAATAGTTAATGAAATGATGAAAATGTAAATAGGTGTGTGTTGGTTATCTACAAGTTAAACGTTTGATTTAAAGCTAGCGAAATCTTCATATACATATTTTGGGCGATATAATTGTGCCTCTTGGAATTTTTTTTATTTAAAAAATTATTGCTATAGCTGAATTTTATATAAAAGAGGTGAATTTTAAGTGTTTTACTGCAATGGTTTTATAAAATATTGAAACAGAAAAAGTAATTTTTCGCCTCTTTAAATTTAAAGAAAATTTACTCTTCAATTGTCCAATATTTTTACACTACCATCTGTCAAAACTTTTCCTTTTTTTCTTAAATTAATTTGCATAACATATTTTAAAGGTTTTCTACAAAAACATAATTTATTGTTAAAATAAAATTCAAATCGTTTGCATTGTTGCCTCTAATACCTCAAACTTTTATTTTTCATTTTTGTGATCAAGATACTATTCTGTTTATGGTTTCTTGTTGAGAAACTTTTAGGATAAGGCATGGTTTATATGCATCGCATACATCTGTCAAGGGAGTAATATTTCTTGGAGGCCGTTGGCATGCTTTTTCAGTAATTCGCATTACTTCGACATCAAATATGTTCTGTGATGTATGACTCAACTAAACCAGTTTTGGTTTATCAGTTTTTATTTTGAAACATTTTAATAGGATAAATGCAATATTAACATGTATTATCATTTTACATCTCAGGAAAAGATGACAAAATTTCTCTACAAATTACAATATTAGACACAAGGTATGTTTCTCTACAAGCTACTATATCACACTCAAGATATATTTCTCTACATGCTACAATATCAGACACAAGATATATTTCTCTACAAGCTCTAATATCAGAAATAAGGTATATTTATTTATAAGCTACAATATCTGATACAAGGTATATTTTTCTACAAACTACAATATTAGACACAAAGCCTGTTTATCTACATGCTACTATATCACACTCAAGGTATATTTCTCTACATGCTACAATATCAGACAAAAGGTATATTTATTTATAATCTACAATATCAGACGTAAGGTATATTTCTCAACAAGCTACAATATCAGACACAAGGTATATTTCTCTACAGGCTAAAATATCAAACACAAGGTGTATTTCTCTACAAGCTAAAATATCAGACATAAGGTATATTTCTCTATGAACTACAACATCAGAAGAAAATATAAAATGTATCGTAGTGTCGCACATTACAGTTTAACATGATTGTTATTATTGAAATACCCATAAAACACAATATGGGAAAAAATATGGGATTAAGTAGCATTTCTGGGAAATGCTACTTAAAAAAATAAATATTACATTTATTTTGGCATGACATTTTACACACATATACGAAATGTAGTAAATCATAGCTTAGTAGTTTTTTTTAATATTTTGATGCTCTTAAAATTAATGTAAAAATTAAAAAATGATGCTTAAAATTTTGTGAAATGCGCAAATTTTTGACCAATAATATTTTCTTGTGAGGTAATTAATTGTATAAATTTGTAGAAAAAATACAGCAATACAAAGTACAATGAACAGAAAGCTGTAAGTTTTTGACTTTTAATAATCTTTAAAATTTTAAATTAAAAAAATATATGTAAGTTGAGAAAAATGCAATTTTTTACAGCCAATTATACAGTAACCAACGTATTACTGTCGATTATGAATTATTCCAATAAATTGATTATTCCGTAAAATTGATAAACATAAATGTCATGTTATTTTGATTGTTTTACATATATTCTGTTCATTTATATGGATTTTTTATAGAAACCAGTTTTGTGACATTACGGAATTATTAAGAATTTAATAGCAAGGTTGATATTTGTTTTAATGTTCCGGCATTGAAAAACTTTATTAATTTATTTATGTAGTAAACTGAAAGATTACTTCCCTTTTAGCTTTCAAATCTGACATATATTTACGCAATTCAATATTTAATGGAACAGTAAAATGGTTTCAATTTCGTACAATAATAAAATCGATTGATTTTTGGGAATTAGACAAAAAAAATGTAAATTAAAAAAATTTCACAGCTATTAAACTAATATAACAAGACTTGATTTTTTTTTTCAAATTTTGGAAAGGCGTAAAAAATATTTTTGATGATCTGATTTAGTAGCTGTATGTCAAATGGTCAGGGATGTAGAACACAATAACATGTACATTTTTCTTAAACAGTAGAGATGAATGTATATGTGCAGCCAATCAGCAGATTTGAACTTTTAACATATACTAACTAAATTTAACTCATATGTAAATTACAGGATAAAATAAATGGTTCGGGATTTTTTTTAAAAAAATTTAATTATAAAAAATGGAAAAGTACTTTTTTAAATGTAGATTCAATTTATTTGACATTATTTTAATTTTATAAACTAAGAAACGGGCTCAAATCAGATAAAGTAAAAAATAAAGATTTATTTATTATTTATTATTATAAAGAGAGAAAGTATCAAATCATTCAAAAAATAAATTTAAATAATAGAATAATTGGATACAAGCTGAGTTTGTTGAATTAATAAAATTAGAACTCAGAAGAAAATACTTTGAAGGTTTTTTTTTTTTTTTTTTTTTTTTTTTTTTTGCTCAGAATGAAAATTGAAAGTTTTTAAAAATGTGTTTTGAACCACTTGAATATGTTCTTGCATTTTAAAATAATGAAATAATTAATTTTCTTTTTTAAATTTATGTAAACTTTAACTTAGTATTATTTGAAAATTTTACATAACAGTTGAAAGTTAATCATAAAAAAGATTTCCACTGTCAGTTCGAAGAATAAGCATACACACACGCTCAAACAGAAAAACAATAACAGGTTGTTAGGTCAAAAGGCTACTCTAGGGGTATCTCTAGAAATCCGCCCATTTTTATCAGATTAATATTAACATAGATGCTCGAATCATACAGCTTTTCACAAAATCAGGAATATATTCCAACCCTCAAGACTTCAAAATGACTTTTACACTCTTTTCTTTTTTAAAAAATATACTAATTTTTTTTTCAATTCTCCGCCTCCCATTTTCTCATTGGTACTCCTAAACTCCCTATCTGGCCATTAGTCGAGGAAGTTCAACAATACTTCTTTAATGATTTCCAGTTGATCATGGAAATGTCTGCAAATGATTCATTGTTGTAACTGACCCTTCCCGAATACATGTTACTTATAGTTCTTTCATAATGATAAAAAATTCTGGATGGATTGACGTTTTACTTCCTTGAAGATACTATGGATCGCTTTGAAATTACAAAAAGGAAGTTTGTAGTTCTTTGTTTGGATACAACTAATGGCCAGACACAATGATTCTACTGGCAATAAGGAGCCCTTGTCTGGTAATATGCATTGAATTAACAATATGGGGGCTAACAGGTGAAGGTACATCTGAACGGAATGTCAATTAATAAGAGTGAAAAAACGTGGAACGTTAGAGTAATTTAAATAAGATAGTAATAATTCCATAGCTTATTATGTAGAAATGTATCCGAAGTTATGACTATAATAAGAAATTTAAGACATTAAATTCAAATAAATAGCATATTTACCACAAATTTAGGAATTATTTTTTTGCAGAATTAACTTTTCTTTAAATTAATAGGATGGTTTAATATTGTACCATTTTTAAAGAAAAATATATTTAATGAAAATTAAATTCGCATAAATAATTTTTTAAACCAAGCATGAACAATTGACAAGTATAGATTCAAAACACTATTGGTAGAAAATTTTATGATATATTTTTGTATTCCAGAAAAATAAAAATAAAAGAGAAAAAGTTTTTTAAAAAATGTGTTTTTAACTATTATGCGTCAAAACCACTGAACTGTATAAAATCAATTCTGACCTAAATTTGCCTTAAAGAAAACCTTAAAAAGGCTTGATTAAATTCAATAAATACATGTTTGTTCAAATAAAAAAACGCATTAAAAAACTTCTATATCACTTGTAAATACTTCTTTTACACTTTTAAAGCATAAATTTAAATATTTGCTAAAGGATAAGTGAAGAAAATATTTTCAAGTAAACAAAAAGCTGTTCATGAAAAGAACTTAAAAAATTGTTTGTATTGTCGCCACTCGGCAAAAATAATTTCACAAAATGTTTGATATATTTATATCTAAATTAAATTTTATTATTCTGTTACTAAGCTGATATTTAGATAACTTATTATTATTAAACAATCAGTAAATAAAAAGTTCTTTAAATGTTCTGTGAGTTAAAAGTGTTCCATGTTTAAATGTTCTATGTATAAATGTCAACCTACATTTAAATCTAAATATATACCAAGATAAAAAGTATTGATGCATGTTGATATGATTTTTTTCATAAATTGTGGATAAGAAATTTGAACTAACCTGAAGAATTATTTTTTTCTATTTGTTACCTGAAATTTTGGAAATAAGTATATTTTTTTAAAAAACTAGGTATGATAGAATATTTTTGCTATCCTAATGTATAATTTCCAAAAATTGATAAACTAAAAAAGATGAAACTATTATATAAAGAACTGAACCAAATTTCAAATAGAAATATACAGAAGTTTGAATAAATTTAGAATGTGCATTGGTTAATTTGACCAAAAAATTTTTAATAAAAACCCAGTTTGAATTTTTTTAAAATCTAGAAAAAAAAACACCGATTAAAATTTTAAAAAAAGCATTTCTTTTTCCATTTTTTTTATTATTCTGTAAGCTATTATGTCTTCTATCATTCTGTAAACTATTCTAACTGTCTTTTATTATTCTGTAAACTATTCTAACTAACTGTCTTTTATTATTCTGTAAACTATTCAAACTTACTGTCTTTTATTATTCGGTAAACTAGATAATGTTTTTATTTAATCTGTACCTAAAGATGCATAACATATAAGACGAAAAAATTATAGTTATTTATTAGAAATAAGAAAATGAAAATAATTGTTTAACTTAAAAGATGAAATATCAAATCTAAAAATATAGGCTACTAAAACATTAAGGCGCTACAAGCTGATAAATCCATATCGGAAAACCATTTTCCCTTTCTGCCGAAAATTAAAATTTTATTTTTTGGGAATTTGATAATGATTCAGATAAATTGTTTGCTTCATACTAAACAGTTGTGAGAACAATTACTAAGAAAAATTACAATTTTTTTTTCTAATCTAATCAGATATTTGTACGAAATAAGTAGAAAAGCAATTTAGTTCCAGACATTTTGTTGGTAGCTTAACGAAGAAATAAATAGAAATCTTCAAAATTTTAGGAATGTAATTATATTAGCTCAGTCGGCTGCATTGAAGCAAACAATTCTAGGAATGGATAAAACTGTAAACTTCCTTTTTGTATTTTCTAGGTAAAATTTTTCTAATTTATACCACTACATATGCGATTCAATATATGAAATGATAAATAAAAAAAAATTAAAAAAGCAATGGAAAAAGGTTATATAAGCAAAATTATGGATTAATTAAATAAAAGGCTAGATGCCAGATATTCTGCTTTATAAAATTATATTTTTCATTAATAATTAATTTAATCTAAATATATTTTAGTATGTTCATGTTTTAAGGTGACCAGGGACCTTTAAACTGATTTTTTTGCTATTTTCACCCTAGCAATTTGAAATTTAATAGGCATTAAGAGTAACACTATAAGATATGACCCACAAAATTTTAAACCATTATATTAGTTTATTTATGAATTAAGGGGGTTAATATAATATAATAATATATGCAATAAATAACGTTAATGGAAACTGTTCCAGGCGTTCCAAATTTGTTCGAAAGTTCTCCAGTTTTTATTATTATTTACTCTAACCGTTTTGAAACAAAATTTGGGATTAATCATGAAGTTTGAGTACGAAATATGAAAAATAACCAATATAATAACTACTGTTTTTTAAAAGAAGTAGTTATGAGTTATTACAGTGGTTAATTTTCATATTTTGAACTCAAACTTTAAGATTTATCCCAACTTTTGTTTCAAAAGCGTTAGAGTAAATAATAATAAAAAATTGAAGGGCTTTCGAACACATTTGGAACACCTAGAACATTTTTCCTTCACGTTATTTATTGCATATATTATTATATTATAGTAACCCCCCCCTAATTCATAAATATTGGGTCGTTCGAAAAGTAATTTCGTTTTTTCTCGACAAAGGATTTAATTGTATTTTTTTATTCCAACTTCACACTTAAGACGTATAATCATTGTATGTTTTGAGAGGTGATATAGCAATACTTGTTTGTGAAAACGTTCAATTGATTTTGCGCAGTAGTTTTTGGTAGATGTCCTTTTAAATAGGGAAAGCAATAAGCAGCAATTTCGTCATATTTCACTTTTTTCCTGTAGGAAAGGTAAAAATGCTGTTCAAGCCAGAAAGAAATTAACCGATGTGTATGGAGAAGATGCGTTGACAATACGACAGTGTCAGAACTGGTTTACAAAATTTCGATCCGGCAATTTTGATGTCGAAGATGCACCACGTTCCGGATGGCCGGTTGAAGCTGATAAAGACACGATAAAGGTAATAGTTGATGCAAACCGGCGAACAACAACACGTGAGATCGGTGAGAGTTTAAATTTATTGAATTCAACTGTTTATGACCACCTGAAAGGCCTGGGTTTAACCTCGAAGCTCGATATTTGAGTTCTCCATGTCCTCACGGAGAGAAATTTGTGTTGTCGCATTGAAGTCTGTGATTCGCTCCTCAAATGTCACAAAAATGATCCACTCCACCATATTATCCAGATCTGGTTCCTTCAGATTATTATTTGTTCCGGTCAATGCAAAATTTTTTGGAAGGTGAAACCTTAGTCTCAAATGAAGACGTCAAAAATCACCTTGGATTAGTTTTTTGCCAGCAAATACCAAAAATTTTATGAGCGTGGAATCATGCCTCTACCAGAAAGATGGCAAAAGGTTTTGGATCAGAATGGGTGATATATAATTTAATAAAATAATTATTCATTATACGAAGACCGTCTTTCATTTTCACCAAAAAAAATGAAATGACTTTTCGAACAACCCAATAAATAACTATAATGCTTTCACATTTTGTGTTTCACCTCTTATAGTGTTACTCTTTAAGCCTGTAAAATTTCAAATTGCTTAGGTTGAAATTTCAAAAAGTCCCTGGGTATTATTTTTAAAGGTCCCTGTTCTCCTTAATTGTACTATATATGTATATCAGACTGATTATCATCCGGATTTAATGAATAATTTCTTATAAGTTATAAACAGTTGAATATATTTAATTGTAAAAAAATGTAAACGGTATATGGAGGTAAATTTTATGTTTCTACAGTGAATAAACGTGCAGAAGGAAAATTAAAGAAATTGGAATTTTTATTATTTTAAGGAACTTTTCTGGTCATGCATTTTATAAAGTATTTTTCTCAAAACATTTTAATAATTTCCGGACTTTATGAGTTTGAAATCGGGTGAAATACTGCTTTAAGTGTTTCTATTGATGTCTATCATAAAGACTGCCTGAAGGAAAATTATGCAGTAAATTTATCCATTACTACTCACTACAGCCATATTTGTTATAATTTCTCATTGTCTAATGATACTAAGTTGTAAAAGTTATATTATTAGAAGCCACACTATACTGAAGAGCCAGAAAAACTGGTACAGTAGATCTTAAGCAAATAATGTTAATGGTCTACCAATCAGCGTTATACGATTCGGTTTACAGGGCGTACTTAAAACACATGCGTCTCAGGTGGTTTTTACATCGAATTTTCTGTTAGAATGACCGGTTGTCAAGATTTAAGTTTTTTTTTTCAACAACAAGGTGATAGAGGACGCAATATTTCAATGTAGTGGTGAAATTCGGATGTCGGAGTTCCCTTAAAACTTTTAATTTCTGATAACAGCGGGCAATAAAATTGGTAGTATGGGATAATCGATGGCTGAAAACGGTATAGACGTTCAACACTTCCTCAAATTTCAGTGGATTTATATGCAGACCCATCAAAAAGTGTCAGCGCAAGCAATGTTCATTTTGCCCTAATTGACATGGGATTTTTCAGTCACATACCATCTCGTGCATTATTGTTCCTCAATGGTACTCAGCTCTGCATCTTGTCTGGGATATCCAACATCGACATTGGACATTTAATAGTTGTAAAAACGTTGCTTGGTTTATCAAGTCACGATTCCAATTGTATCGGTAGGATAACAGTGTAGAGGTATGGAGTAAACCCTTCGAATCCATAGATCTCTCCAGCTCATAAATAAGATCTAGGATAGTATGGGTCGTGAGAATTTGGTATGAAAGGGAACCGTGGATACATTTAGACTCGACCGTGAACTTCCTTTTCTAACTCTCTACATCCATTCATGTCCCGTGTGCTTTCCGACAGACGTGGACAATTCCAACAGAATAAGGCACCAGCCTACTAGTCTACAGTATTCACCGAGTGGCTTGAGGAGCACTCTTCTGAATTTCATTCCATCTTAGACACCTAATTCATCTGGCACCCTTTCTCTACAAAGTGTTCTCGTTAGCAGATCTCCACTATCTCGCACTCTCATGGATTTACCGACTACTCTGCAATAATTATGGTGTGAACAGTTAACAGAATATCTTCACAAAATAGTTGAATCCATGTAACACCTTGTTGCAGCACATCTGCATGCTTGTGGAGGTTTTAATTAATAGATTGGTATACCAGTTTTTCGTGCATTTCAGTGAATAAAAAAAGTTATTACTGATTATGAAATGGAGTTTAAAAGTTATACGAATTAAAGATACTTGTTAAATGTGTTATAGAGCGTAATAACAATTTATTTAAATCAGAAATAACACTTTAAAATAGAAATTTGAATAAATGTTTTCCTTTATCTAAAAAGATAGAAATAATGGGGATTCCATTTAGGATTGTGCTGTATGTAAGAAAACAAATTTTAGTGAACTTTTCCAATCTAAGTGACCATTATTATTTGAAAAACCCGAATTTTATTGAAAAGAAAACTTGATCGTTAAAAAAACTGAATGGAAGCTTTTTTTCAATCCATTAGAACTCTTGAATCGAAAAAAAAAAAATGCATAAGTGCTGTTTACTGCAATAAGTTTTTTTATAAACAAAAAAAAAATAATGTTTTTTAATGGAAATGCTCCATATTCTTTTTTCTCGATTCTTTCACTTTCTATTGCAGTAAAATTTTAATTTTATGAGAATTTTTCCCTTTATATTCATCTGGAATAAACTTGCATTAAATAATGTTATTTGCAATTTCATATAGTAAATTTTTCGATTTGAATCTAAATCAAAAATATGATTTTAATAAATAATATGGAATTCGATTGAAATAGATAAATATTTTTTTTGCAACAAACCAAATTTTTCTAAATGTTTGTGAGTAATTTTTCAAACAACACATTCTTCCTTATGAACCAAGAGATACGTTCATTTATTACATTTTATACATCATTAATATTTTTATAAATTATTTATCAGTTTTAATTAATTAGAAATATTTTGAAAGATAATCTTAGCTTTTGTAACAAGGTTCTGGACAAATTTAGAGATAATGGTAAATGAAAGATAAATTTTAATGTTTCATTTAAATTAATATACTTTAATTGAAATGCATTCATTACACATTTTTACTCATTTACAAACATACTATTAATTTATTAAATCAGGAGATTGATAAATCTGTAAGTCAACGGAAAATCTCACATATTAAAGTTATTTATTAAACACTAAAGTCAGATTAAAAATAATTCCTAGATTATTAGAAATATACTATACGATTTAGAAAAGAAACTATTTTCTAGAAGAATATGAATGATTTGAAGCTAAACAACAATTGACAAAATATTTTTCTGAAACAATTATCAAAATATTCTTATGTTGATATATGATCCATATAAGAAAATTTATAATCACTGAATTGAAAGTATCTATTTTAAAATTCAAATTACTGTTATTAACACGACTCATTTTCTGGAAAAATCATTTGATTGGGCAATATTTCCTGTTAAATGGACTTTGTGTAAACATTCTCAAACCTACTAAAGTAAACATATCGTTCGCATTTTCAAATTACTTTTAAAAATCACTTAAAACTTCTAAGTGTTATGAATTTCAGGAATGTATTTTTATCACCTGAAAACACAAAAAGACAATTTTTCTAAGAAATAAATATCATTGTAAATCTATTTAATTATAAGATTCTTTAAATTAGTAATAATCATTAACGATTAATATAATTCTACTTTTAACTTAAAAAATTACATGATACAAAATTAAGTTCATAAAATTAATAATTAATCTATAAAAAACTTTTAAATTTTATGTTTAACCAAATTAATTTTGAAAGATAAATTGAAAATATATTTATAGGAGCAAAGACTTTTCGAATTTAGTAGCAGATTAAATTTTTACAACGAAATTTCAATGATACATATTGCAATAAACCCTAACCCCTATATTTATAATTAGATGTGAAGCACAAATGCTGAAGAATAAATAGAATTTTGATGAAATATTTTTATTTATGAAACCAACTGTATTTGAAAATTTCGGATTCAATAGTTTAGTTGTAAAGGTCAAGAGCTCAAACCTTTTAGGAGTAATGTATGTGATTTTGTGTCATATGTGAATTTGTGCCATATTTCTAGAATATTTTGACCATATTTAACTATTTAGTACAGCATCTGTGATATTAAAAGGAATTATATGTCAAGAACTCAAAGCTTTTAAGATTTCTGTATGTGATTTTGTGTCATATTCCAAGAATATTTTGACCATACTTAACTATTTATTACAGCATCTATGATATTAAAATGAATATTGTGAATTTTTTGTATTGGAATCAATTAAATCAAGATGCTTTACTGAACAATAGTTCAACAATAATGTAGAGTTGTTTTGACTAAGAAAAATAAATAATACAACTTATATCAATTATAAGAATAATTCGATAATATTGGAATCAAAATTACGATATGACCACCTCCTTATTGCATAATTCGTGTGAGTTTAAATGTTTTATTATATTCATTACACTGGAAATACTTCTAACTTACTAATAATTTCATTTAATTTCTTGAATAGAAGATATATTTTATGTAGGGAAAAGAATACATTATTTTTATTCCATTTCTTAATAATGATGTAATTTCCGTTAATTACATAAACCTTATAAGAAATAATAAATCTTCTAATAATATAATTCTCTGTCTGAGTGATGCGACGCTATTAAGTATAAACTTTCCATTCATTTTTATTTACCAATTTCTACTTATTTTTTTCTTAAATGTTTCTACTCCAAATAAAAAGAGAAAGTCATC
>JAOUZG010044347.1:0-18366 GCA_026289955.1 Argiope argentata
AGTATATATTCTCAGGGATAAAATTTTAATTAGCTTTTCCTCATTTCTCCTTGTGTCGTTCTTTGCTGCTCTCGTCGCTTCCGCATGTGCATAATGCGTGTCTTCCGGGATGTAACTGAACGAACTTGAAATTTTGAAGTCTCTCTTCTATCTTCGAAACTGCTACTGCTTCAAACAAATATTATATATAATTTTATATAAACATAATTTTTCTTTAAAGAAGGAAGTGAGTTTAGAAGTCATATATGACACTTGAATTTTGTTCTTTTTTGACACTTTGAAGTTCCTTTTATTCCCCCGGGGAGGCATGGTATTACAAGAGAAGCGGACAAGGTGCATCCGCTCACAGCGCGGGACAAGAGGGCTTAAAAAGGGAGGGAATCTATTATCCCTGGTCTTAAATAACATCAGATTTTGATAGGGAAAATATTTTTTCTTGTATTCTTATATACAATGAGATTTCGATGGGTATTTTCTCCAAACACGCCTAATCAGGCAAGGGAAACACAGGGATCTCTTAAAAAGTATTTCCTCTAGCAATTTTCATTCTTTCACTCGGAGCTTGGGAACTGCTAACTAATTATTTTACAAAACTTCTCTTGAATTAATTAATTAGAAATGATTGAATGGGATCAGAAAATGAGAGAATATTTTAGAATAAAGTTAATATGGGTTAAATTAGAGTTTAAAGTGTGTGTGTGCGTGTGCGTGTGTGTATGTGTAATATACTAATAATTTAGTTTCTTTAGTTCGATTTTTTTTGACTGATAAAGCTTCAGAACGAAAAAATAATCTTTGGACCTTTATCTTACAATTCCAATTCTGTCAATATATGGCAACAAATTTACGGCTGGTCATTCTTTGATTTAGAATAGTGGCATGTCAGATAAGGGGTTTTATTAATTAAAAAAAATCTAAACGAGCACTGAAAAAGTGACCAAAATATTGTATGCTTAGTGGCACAAATTTTGGAACTATCTGCGGATTGTAATCCTGGAAAGTAGGCCCTGGCCTGGCAGTCTCGTTCCCTGTCTGCTTCCACTTCCTCTTATTCACACATTGAATCAATGAATGAATGAATGGCCTTTTTAAGTTTCATTTTACTTAAATGTCCCCCCCCGTCACTGTACTGCATGTCAAAAACTGTTTACTAATAGCCACCCACGCCGGAAGAAGTATAAGTTATTTATTATTTGTGTTTAAACTGACTTCCAACGCTTCCCCCCCCCCCTCGGAAGAAGAGGAAATTTCAATTCAGGCTGGATTTTCTTGCGAACTGGACGAAATTATCAAATTAATTATTGTTGACATTTACCTCCTGTTAAGCGAGGATGTGATTTAATGTTGCAATTTTGTGATGCTTTTTAATTATCTAATTAGCATTAATCGAATTATAACTTGATATATCATTGCTAAGTTTCACAAAAAACAGTCGAATAAAACCGTGTTCCACTTCAGAATATTGAGCTAGAAACAAATTGGTGTGTGTTAGTATACCAAGTAATGAATAACATTCTTTATTAACTCGAATTATTTTTTTTTAAATGTTGCTCGTATCAATGCAAAACATAATATTTTTTTCATTCCATGCAAGCTGTATGATACTAGTCGTAGCTGGAATTCAAAAAATCTTTCATATCCATTTTGAATGAATGCATTTTGCTTTTAAACACCGGAATGTGATAAATTTGTATATTTATTGATTTACTATCGAAAAATTATCCATTTACTCCATGTTCTTGAACTGCAATAGCCATAATGACTGGAAATAAAAAAGCTGATTGCATTTGCAAAATTACCATACTGGATATCATGTAAATTTACTTTCCTATTGAGCCTCGCGTTTTTTATCGCTGGTTTTGTGTCTGGTGTTCGACTATCTCAACTCAAAATCAATAGCTGACAACATCTAAAATCATTTAGCCTTTAAAAACTTCGTAATGCTATATTTGCATTGCTTTCTGAGTCTTGATGCATTTTTAACGTCTTGAAAGCCCTAAAGTTTATATCTGTCATTACCATCGCATTATTTGATTCAATTTCGGCGTGACGTTGATGCGAAATGTCGCTGAAATAAACGTCTTTAGATTAAACGTGTCGGAATGCAATCTTTCATTATTTCCTTAATCCCGATTGAGCTGAACAGTTTCATTTTTTCGCGCATGGGAAAAAATTGGACGCTTATCTTTCGCTGAATTTATAGATGTTTAACCCTTTGCACTCCGAAAAATAATATTAGATGCAAAATTATTCACCTAATACAAAGATTTGTTTATTGCTATGAAAAATAAATGTACATAATTCTTTCAAGTCGAATTTCTTTGAAAAATTAATCTACATTTCTTAACCATTATGAAGGTGTTTTTAACAATTCAATTTGAATAATTAATAAATAAATAAAATGTCAAAATGATGCACAATCTTGAATGGTGAATCAAAGGCGCTATCGGAGTGCAAAGGGTTAATAGTGAAAAATCGATGGAGGAATGATGCATCAAATGGTAATTGAGAAACTGGTATTATGTAATTGAGAAACTATACATGTAGGCGAAGTTTTTATTTTGAGCTTGAATGTTCAAGTTCGGTTATTCAAATTCAATTATTTTTATTCTGTTTTTAAATTTAGTTAAATTCGACTTTTTTTAAAAAAAAATTTAAGTGAAAATGTATAGTTTGCCTTCAGCCTTATTTTCCGAATAATTTCTTTAAAAAAAATCTTTCGTAAATAAAGCTTTCAAATTAATATAAAACGAAATCACAAGTTATTGGTTATACACTGAAGTGACAAAAATCATGGGATGACTGTTAATATCGTGTCGGTCCTCCTTTTGCCCGGCGAAGTGCAACAACTTGACGTGTCATGGAGTCCACAAGTCGTTGGAAGTCCTCTGCAGGAATATTGAGCCATGCTGTCTGTATAGACGTCCCTAATTGTGAAAGTGTGGACGGTGCAGGAGTTTGGGCACGAACGGACCTTCCGATGATGTCCCTTAAATGCTCGATGGGATTCCTATCGGGCGATCTAGGTGGCCAGATCATGCGCTGGAATTGTCCGGAATGTTCTTCAAACCAATCGCGAACAGTTCTGGCCCGGTGACATGGCGCATTTTCATCCATAAAAATCCCATCGTTGTGTGGGTACATGAAGTCCATGAATGGCTGCAAGTGATCTGCAAGCAGCTGAACATAACCATTTCCAGTCAATGATCGGTTCAGTTGCACCAGAGGACCGAGTCCATGCCATGTAAAAACAGCCCACACCATTATGCAGCCGCCACCAGCTTGAACAGTGCTTTGCTGACAGTTTGGGTCCATGGCTCCATGGGGTCTGCGCCACACGAACTCTACCATCAGCTCGTAACAACTGAAATCGTGACTCATCTGACCACGCCACGGTGATCGGGCTCGTGAGCATATCGACTGGTCTAGGGACCAGTCGATATGCTCACGAGCCCAGGAGAGTCGCTGCAGGCGATGTCGTGCTGTCAGTAAAGGCACTCCAGTCGGTCTTCTGCTGTCATAGCCCAAGGAAGACAAATTTCGCCGCACAGTCCTATCGGAGACGTCCCTCGTACGTCCCACATTGATTCCTGCAGTTATTTGACGAACTGTTGTGTGTCTATTAACATTGACCATTCTACACAGACGTCGGTAAGTGCAGGTGGTCGCCCACTGCGCTGTACATGATGGGATGGGATGCCTAAAATTTCATACTCTCGGCATACTCTTGATACTGTGGATCTCGGAAATGTTGAATTCACTAACGATATCCGCAATGGAATGACCCATGCATCTAGCTCCAACTAACATTCCACTTTCAAAGTCTGTTAATTCCCGTCGTGCCGCCATAAATCACGAAAACCCTTTTCACATGAATAACTTGAACACAAATGAAAACTCTGGAAAACGAACTGCGCATATATACCTTTTCACTGCGATACTACTGCCATCTGTATATTTGCATATTGCTATCCCATGACTTTTGTCACTTCAGTGTATAAGCTTTGGCAACAGTTGAGTCAAAATTCTAAACGAAAATCCAAAGAGTCCATTAATTCATGTCAAATTATTACTCCATTGGATGACACTCCATGTTAATACAGTATTTCCAAATATTAATTCATTAATCAATTGTAATTAGTGTTTAATACTTTAAATCGAGTTTTTAGCTGTTTGTAATGACTATTGAAATCGACAGGCAGTGGCTCAATCAATAAAAGCGTGGATTTCAGTTTTTTTTTTTTTTTTTTCACCTGAAGGTGAAGAATGCGAGTTTAATTCTTGCGAAAATAAATCATTTTTTAATAGATTATTTATATTAATCATTTTTATTTTATAAAAAAGTAACTAAAATAAAGATTTTCTTTGTCTGTTTCTTTGTTCAAGTAAGAATGGACTTTTAAAAAAATTATTATTTATTTTCGATATTAAATAGCGTGAGATGCAAAAATGTCAGTTTGGAAATGTCGATTTAATCGGAACTTTAAATTCGTTAAATTAGTGATTTTTAAAAGAAAAAAGTTATTTAAGTAAATATGTTTTTCTGACTCATTAATTGAGAATTATGCGGCTGACATTTAAAAATCACACACTTAAGAGCTGTTATTGCATTTTCCTGTTTACTCACACTTACTCCTTTCAACATCATTTCATGTTCCACTTGCAATTCTGAATAATTTATATTGAAATTACTTTATTGCAAAGTTGACTTACAAAATGGCAATTTTCAAATACAATCTTAATTAAGTAGTTATTTTTATCCCTCATATTTATATATATTTTCCCTGCTGGTATAACAAATATATATGCTTAATTCTCCTAGATATATGAACACTTCGGTTTAGGTCTGGAGAACCTTAAGAGTTCATTCGTTTAGAACAAACAATTTTTAGTGATTTCTGCAGTGTTGTCGGTTCTCCGAACGGATTCCGAGTTCAAAAACCTTTTTTTGGCATAAACCACCCCAAGCCAAGAAACACTTTCTGCCGGCGGCCGAAACACACCGACCCGAATCGTCCTCTGGTGAGAAGAACCGAAAGGGTTGAGGCAACAGCCATTTGAGGCCGGAAAAGGAAAGCGCAGACGATAAAGCTTGGGTGGGAAGGGGAGGGACTGCGGCAGACCATCGTTTTGTCAGCGACAGAACGATTTTCGTTTTTGAGAAACAATGAAAACAGAACTTGGATTCTTATTAAAGAATCGAGTATTTTTGCGGAAAATAGTGTGCTGAATTCCTTTCTTTCGTCCATACACTGATAATTTCGACATTTTTGTTGCTGTTGCACTGTATGGGATATTTTTGTCAGTCTATAGATTCGAAGTTGTTCATATTGTATAGTGTGTACGCATGCAGAAGCTTTCGGTTTATTAATCTTTATCCTCAGAAAGCATGGTGTTTTTTAGGGGGGGGGGTGAATAACTGAAACTCAAAATCGCATAGGCAATTAATAAAGCATAAATGGCAATATTCATCAACATCTTTTAATCGCATATATTATTTACCTGCTTTTAGCAATATTCCATTATTATTATTATGTATGCTTCTTTGAAAGCAGAAGCGTTTTTGAAAGGATTACCTGCTTTTACCAGTATCTTTTTATTATTACTCACGCTTCTTTGACAGCAGATGCGTTTTTAAAAGGTTGATGTAAAACTATGACATCGTAGCTGTTATTCCATCTCAAAATCGGCCGAGCTTCAAAATTGTTGCTTGCCAGCTGGAAAAATTGAAAATGAAAGTTTAAAAAATTATTATTATATATATCCATATATATTAAGAAAGGGTTTGAGACCGATAGATAAGTCTTTTGTTTTTTCCAAACTGGTTAAAGACCTCAGTTAATTAAGACAAATAATGAAAAAATAATAATAATGTTCTTACATAACTTGAAATTTGTGATTGAAGATTTCATCTTCTTTATATGTTTATAATATATTTGTTGTATTCTTTCCATTATAAAGGTTTTGTTTTAACCTAAATTTATTCTCTTATTTACAATGTTTTATAATCATCTTACTTTTTTTTTTATTTATGATCATGTTCTGTTAGAAGTGGGCACGTTAATGACCTGCTTTGCCTTTCATGCTTGTGCTTATTTTGTGGGATATGTGATCGTTAAAGAATTGTTCCGGAAAGCATAGTCCTCTTGCTTCTACTGCACCGGTAGTAACGATCTTCATTCCACCACACGGGTTGATATTTTAATATCATCTTACAAACTCCCATTGGAACCTCAGTGCCCTAGTGGCATGATCTCGGGTAGTGAACGGTAGGGTTTCGGGTTCGTGACCCGATTCCACTGAAGAACCATAGTGTGAGGGAATCTGTTGCACGTTAAATCTCGTCAAGGCCAAACGTTCTCCCGCTATTGTGATACGATATGGAAATGGGAGGGAGGGGATTGCCAACTCGAGTATCGTCCTCGTCATCTGACCGCGGTTCAAAATGACGAGGTCCCTTCCAAAACAGTCTAAGTGCTGCTTTAAAACGGGACGTTAAAATAACTAAACTACAGACTCCAGTCTTTATTTAATAAAGGACAGTTTGTAATTCTACGCAATTCAGGTATTGCTCTGATATTTGACATCATTCACGGCCAACTTCGTAACCACTCGAGGCAATGAAGAAAAATAAAGCATTTTTATTTTCTTTTTTCGTAGTAAATTGCCTAATCTTGGCACATCGCTTTGACAGGCCTAACTGGAATAGCCGGCTCTGTCGCGTCGGTTTGTTTGCACGGGACGTTTTTCTTCTTGCTGCCCTCAAACAGGGTTACTCAGCCTTGAAACGGCTCGGACCACGTGACTTTTTTGCATTTGAGATTTCATTCCAGTGTTTACTCCGAAGGCCCGTTTCGCGGAGCACTTTGCGAAAGATGTTCCCGAGTAATTGAAACGAATGGCTTTTTTGGCTATTTTTACCACCGATCACTTCCGCATTCTGTTTCATCCCATGGGTATTAATTGGCGATAAAATGCGTTAAAATGGCGGGGTTTCAATCATTTTTCATGGCCGAGTGGCCAGTGGTTAATGGAACATTAAAGTAACGCAATCGTTCGACTGCGTGTCACTAATTCGTTGCCGACCACTTCAGGGCAGTTTTGAAAAATTTAAAGATAGTATCTAGGAAGCACTCTCGAAGAATCTCGAACACTTAGCTTGTTCTCATTTTTTACGACCCTATTAATTTCGGGGAAGACTTACCACATGTCCTTGAACGGCATGATTTTGAGGGCGAATCTCGTATTCTAACTTCATTCCGACTAAGTTCAGTTTATGGTTAATTCAGGTAAACAAGTAGCATTTAAAAAAAATTAAGTAATTTCCTACTTAGGGTTTTTTACTTACTTTTTACTAACAACTTAAGCTAATTTTATTTAGGTGAAATTTTATTAAAAAATTGCAATTAATATAAATATATATTTACATATGACAGAATCACAATTTTCACACTGCTCGTGCCTGAATTTTCAACGCTAATTGGAGCTACGCAAATGCATGGATTTTCTAAACCATTTTGGGTAAGGCAATACAGATTAGAAATTTTTAATTTCATGTATTCTGTTTTATTTTAATTCAAAAGTACTTCAAAATGAAACCGAAAAAAAGGATGAATTAACAATGTTTAATTTTAAATGCATCAAACGCTAAGAAAATAAACAGAATCATTTGAAATAATCGCTCAAAATCATGTTAAACCTAACCTCATTAGCGTTGGGGGAAAACTAACTGAAGTCTTACTCATTTTGTGGTGGGGAAATGAAGATTTTTTGGCGGGAAAATTAGCTTCTAATTAAAAAAAATTTTAACAGATTATTGAATTAGTATTTTAAAATTAACATCGAGTGTCATCCACTACAAGTTTTAAAAAATTCATTTGAACTTGAGCGGATGAACAGAAAGTATTCTATTAACGATTGAAAATTTGAACAAGATGTATAATAAAGGGAGAGTGTGAATTAATAGTAGGAATTGAAAAAGGCGGACATTTTGGATAAAATCTAATAAAAAAAATATTCTCACCCCCGCGATGAAATTAATGCCAATTCTTAGTGAATGCAGTTGTGCTTTTCTAAGGCTTTGATTCAACTGAATTTGCTGTTGTTTTAAATGAATTGAATAATATTGATTTTAATATTAAATTTACTAATTCGGTTTATTCTTTGTTCAGTAAATGAAATTTCTATGTTTGTTTTCCAAGTTTCCCAATCAATGTACTGCAAATTCACATTGATTTTAGATCCCTGATTTCTGTTTTATCAATTGCCGATCTTTTATTGCATTTTAAAATTCTCTGAATATTTGAAATTGTTTTCAATATTTGAATTTGAAATTGTTTAGACTGTTACAAATTAATATAAATCCTATTCTTTTGAACGAGAAACCTAACAATTTTTTTCTGTGTTTTCAGAATTAAATAATAGGCCCCGCTTTCTATTAAATCAAGGAATTACCTGAAATTTGTTTCAATCATTTTCAATGTTTCGTTTGTTTCAATCAATCTTTGAACTTTTATGTTTTGATCTCACTATCGAATTGGGTCACAATGGACTGATCGAAAGATCAAGCAAACTTCACAATTCCTTAAAATTAGATAGCTATTGTTCTAAATATAAATCTTCACTTCTCATGATATCCGCTATAAGTGTTTAAGATTAATTTTTGTTCGAATATCTCGATTACTTTTGAGTGCTTTTGTATCGTATTCTGGTCTGTTATTTCGCCAAAATGATGTACCGTAGTTCTATTTGTTTTTCGCATGCTTGGATTTAACTTGACTTGTTTCATGTTTTTAAAGTTTGAAGTTCGCCATCAATTTTCTCTGTCTTCCTGATAGGCTATTAAAATTCTATTCAGTTTTTTTCTCGATTACTTCCTTTCCCCCTGAGCATAAACAAATAGTTAGGGGTCTGACTCGTCCCATCGATGACGGGACGTACTTTCTACGGGAAGGGTTGAACCGTGGCCGGTGATGGACCTTAGGAATCAGCTACAGTTTCCACCAATGTTCCTGTTGCGGCAATCCGGTCCTTCAAATTTATGGTGTATTCCGTGTGCTTTTTGGGTGGTTTTATAATCTAGTTTTGAGGTCCATATTTTTGGTAATGTACTTCTATATTTCAATAGGCTAGTGGAAGCGTATTTATAAATATTTTTAAAGAACTTTGTAGTTTGAACTGTCAACTTGATTCCTCCTTGACTGTAGTGATTAGAGCTGAGTGGCGACGGAACTTATATATCTTGCATTGCATATCGATATTTTTCGATATATCGGTATATTGTTAGTTATTTATAGCTATTTTAGTTTATAAATAGCATTTTTTAGCATATTTATCGATCAGAATGATTCCGAATAAAAGAAAGTTTCAATTTATATAATAAAAAATTTTGGAATAAAAATAATTAGAAAATTTTGTTAAACCCCTTTTAATAAAGTGTGTAATGTCTGCATGTTACAGTTTATAGCATTTTGTTTGAAACGAGTATTTTTATATATTAGAATATAACAGTGTTTATAGAAATATTTACAAAAATTATGTATGAAGGATAAGAAGAATGAAGAGCAACAGAAATTAAAAACATTCCGATAACCAAAACGAAATCAAAAAACACAAATTGTGAATAGCGATTTATCGTGAACTATTATTTATTATCATTTTTTTAATGAATCGAAAATCAGCTCAGCTCTAGTGACTGCAATCTGTTATTTGAAATATTTATTTTTTAAAGTTTTTTCGTTTACTTTTTCTACGTGTCTCCATAATGCTAAATTTAATTGAGCTATTGCAACTGAATTCTCGTTAAATTTGAAGAATGGAAGAAGATTCCTCAGTTGTGTAAATAAAGCTTTTTCTGCGAATGGCTGGATTCTCTTATTATAGAAGCATTACATCACATTTAGAGGCACCTTGAAAACATCCCGCCCTCCGATGGAAGAGGAAAACCTGTCTTCATCAGATGCCAAACATTGCAACATCCGCCACCAGTTTCACTAGTTGACCTACTGCTGTGTTCCATTCTGCTCCGCTTGACCTTCGCTCCAATCGCAGCCTCTCCAACGTGCAGCTGAATCACCGCTTAATACACAAAAGCGTCGTGTTAGACAATTTAGCGAACCTCGATCCGAACGTGACTCCGGTTTTAGCCTGATCCGTTTCCGAATTTGTCTTCTGGAACACTGCTCACCGCCGTTTTATTTTCACGGAAATCTCTTTTCCCCGTAGTGATAAATGCTGAATATTCTTATCGAAACTTTTATTGAATAAAAAAAGTTGTTTTAGTGTTTTGTTTTTAATCAACCGAACATCTTTCGTAAGCGGTATTGTCATAGCTGAGGATGTAACGTATTCAAGGTTGCCATATTTTTTACTCTTATTTTGTTATTTTTGATCCTTGAATTAATGACGATTAGTTTTAAAAAATTATTCTTCCATTTATAAATTTTTTATTAATGATTATTACATAATGAGCAACTGTTCGTTTTTTAGAATAAATAATGGATGCTACAGGTTCTTGAAGAGAATAAAACAACTTTTTTTTATTTCTCTAATTTATGGATTTCGTTTTGTTCAGAAATCTGCTGATAATATTAGAACTTAATGAACCTAATTAAAAGATATTTTGTAATCGTCAGAAAAATTGGGGGTTGTTAATATTCAAGTTTTGAATTTTTTTATCTTTTTCCGAAACTTTAGAATCCATTTCTGCTAATAACTCAAAAACGAAGCAAATTAGATTAATGAAATGTGTGCCTTTGTCATTATTTCAATTTTGTAGATTTGTATCAAAATTTTGACGATATTCGTGTACATTGAATCTGATTATCTATTCGTCCTTTAGCACAAAGAGGAATTTAAAAACACAAGATAGATAAATGAAGTTTAATATATGATCTTATTATTAGAATTGTAAATTTGTATCAATTTAATATCAAATCTGGGAATTTATCTATTCAAAAATATGTGAGTGCATTAATAAGTAAGATACCTGATGTTTTGGCAGCAACAGTTGTAGATTTTCACCAGACATCGTTCAGTAGTCACCAGACATATTCAGTTCTTTTTTCTTGGTAAAGGAATTGAACACAGAACTTGGTGCAGTGTGCAAAATTTTAACATTTCCTATTTATTTTGTCTGTGAAAAAAAACCGTTTCAGCTGCAGATTACGTGCGATCAAAGAATATCACAATTAAACAAGATATTCATCTGTCGTCAGTTAAAAGAAAATTGTTATAAGTATAGAGTTTGGTTTATCTTTGCTCAGCGACTGAAACCAAAATGATTTTCTAAACATTTTGCTATTGCTAATACTCTGAACGCAGTGGAGGGTTTTTCTTTTGAACTTTAAAAGTCTTTAACCATAATATTTTGCATTCTGTTATCAGCAGCTTGTTTTTTGCGTGAGCCATTTTGTTGAGTATCTTCGCAGTGTTGCGCAATTGTCTCGTGGGAAGTTCGTCATGTGTGCCGCTTGTTGTAGGCGTTCTATTTTTAGCATTTTATTGGTTCATAAAAAAAAGTTCATTATTGATGTCGCAGAAAAATACGAATCGATGGATCTGGTAGAGAGCAGCACGCGAAGATAAAGTTGTGCCTTGTATCTCTCGATTCCATGCGCGTTTGATTCCAAGAAAACGTGCAACTTTTGCTTGCTGGAGAAAAGTACAGAGAGAATTATCAATCTTCACGATTTATTCAAGATTTCCCTGCATTAGTAACTTTATATAAAACCCGAAAATGTTATGTTTTTTTCTCTACTCCAAATTATATTTATTATTCATCAAATGCATTTTTCAAAAAAAAAAAATGGTTCCTTTTTTTAAATGTTTTTTTTTTAAAAAATAATAAGGAGAATAATTTGTAAGTTTAGATAAATTCCAACAAACTCTTGAAACGTCAAGGATCCCAAGATTAAACAGAGGCAGGAAACTGATCAATGGTCAGCTATGCACATGCATAACTCTGCTTAAGGGAAACCAATTAATAGACACTGTAAACGAGAACTTACTGCATTCAGATTGGTTTCTTCCTATATTTCACTTAATTTTTTCACGTAATTCAAATCAAAATTTACCACATTTATGATGTATTACATAGAAATATTTCCAATTTGGAAATCCGAAAGTAACGGACCTTCGAGTCTTAGATCTCAATCACTGCGCATCTATACATAGTATAAAAGGAAGTCCCCTGAAAGAGTCTCTATGTTGGAATCACAAAAAAAACCTCGAGAAAAAATTAAGGGATATTGGAGATATTTATGCCGTTTTGTAAACCATTTATTGGGGAAGATATTAGTACATTCAATTCATATTAAAATAAAAAGGAGTGGGGGGGATAAAATTGCCATTTTAACTTTGCACTTAATGACGCTTGCGTAAAATCCGCAAACTGCGCATGTGCAAATAGCAAGAGCTGTGATATGCATAGCGATACATTTCTGTGTTTACGTCTGATTTTAAACAGTGGTTCAACCTTGGCCGGAAGAGGAAAGAAACGTTCGGTTATCGAATATCAGTGAAATTAATGTTCACACTTAAAGAAGGAGTCTTTCGATGAGTGAAATAACCGTCTTTCATCAAATCGCACTGCAAATGAATTGCGGAGACAGAATGAATCTCCTGAGGAGCGATCATTTCGCTCCTCAGGAATCTACGGGCAAACCATATTTTTACCTTTTTAAATCTAAATATTTCTGAATGTGGGCTATAAAAATTGTGCTATTTTTGATCATTTCTCAGTATATTTTTTTTATGTTTGATGCTGCGTAATATGTCCTTGTCATTTCGGATGGAGGCTAGTTTTAAGTTTCAAGCTATTTTTTTCTTTTTTGTTGCTCTACCTCGGGCAACGCCGTGCAAGGTACTGCTAGTTTGCAATAATCAAAAGTGCTTTATTTGATGATATTTGACACTTTAATTTGTAAATCAGTTTTTGTATGAAATCAATAGAAAATAATATAATAATTCAATGAAATTTTGAGTTTTCAAGCAAAAAATTTAATAATGATCATCGACTCGAATGAGACTTGAATGTATTACGTTATTGTAAAGTTGGGTTTCCACCATTGAACCCAGTGTTTCCAGCATATTGTTGCAAAACTTTACCGGATGATCTTATTATAGCCTTTATTCGATGCTTCAAAAGAGATGTGGAGGTCTATGGTAAAGGTCTGGGTTTCGGTGATGGAAACCTTTCAGTTTCGGAACCTGATTATACTTAAACATCGCTGAGTAAGTTCGCCAAAGCTCGTTAAATTCGTTATAATCAAATGTCTTCTATGGCGAAGGCTTTAGCGGAAGATACCTCGCTTTGATTGCCTCCTCGTGAAGCAACAAAATTCAGAAATGCTTTTGAGATGTTTCAAAACGAGACATCTAAACTCAAAAGTGAAAAGGTTAATAAAATAATATTCTAATATATTTCTTTTAAAAATGCAAATAAAATCGTTTCTCATAAGAAAACAATATCATTTTTGTAACATTTTTTTTGTCACTGGATTCTATGTAATTTCGTTTATTTAATCTGTAATTCGGAGGCAGTTCATAAATTAGTAATTAAAGATTCATATTTCGTTCTCTAATTTCAAATTGTTATAAAAATAGGCTGGTTGGTTTTTAAGGAATATTGGGATTATTCCGAAGATTTTAGTGCTCAAATTTCAATCATGTGAGCATTATTTAAATCGGCGGGTATTACGAATGTAACGTGTATCGTACACGCCGACACGAAGGTTCCTCGATGGAGCCGGATGACCAACCTGGTACCTGGTAGCCCTGAGGCCAAGGCCTTGCCAGTAGGCCACTGTCAGCCCCTGAACCTGTTTGCGGTAACAATCGTACAAATGAAGAACAATGTATAAAAGATTTTAAAAAATATCTAAAGACAAATAGTGAGTTTAAAATCAGCGTCGTTTCTATAAACCATCCAAGATTGGCACCTGCCGAATTAAGACATTGATTGACCAAAAAAATTTTAATGTAAAGCAATTTGCGGAGAGTCTTCTTGTGTACAGTCGACCACCCCGCCACCACTGAACGAGGCAGTATCGACATAATTTGTTGTGACCGTCTGTTATCTTTTAGCATTTTCCAGCCGTACATTGACGTATTCATCAAATTGACATTCTCTTCTAAGTAACAGACCCCCCCCCCAAGCCACTAGTAATAAATCTAATTCTTCATAATTGAATTCTAATCTAATTCAAGCATAATTCTAAATCTTCCTCAAAAATCTCGTTTCACATCACCAGAAATCTGATCATTTTCAAAACGTTGGTTAAAAAAAAATGTAATTTTTGACTTTATGTCCTTCAGATGATGATTTAAGATTACCCAGTTCCATCAATACTGTACTTAAATCATGATTTTCAACTTTCTGATTTTCATTCGTAGAGAGACTAAGGCAACCTGGTTTCAGTAATCGTCTTGATAATTGATACCTTACCAATTAAAAAGAAGATTTAAGTAGACCCTATCATTTCATTCGGTTTGTCTATTGCATACAAACGATAATGGGTGATAAGAAATATTTCGTTTATGATATTTATCGAGAACGGTCGTGGAATTGATTCTGTGGACAGCCATTCATCAAGTCAATATCCGTTCATAGAAAGTTATGATTTGCCATTGGTAGGATTAGAAGTGCACTGTCTATTACGAGCCAACTGTCATCTAAACAAGCAATTAATTCTATCAAATATATTTACTAACTGGGCAACTTGAAACAAGACAGTGACAAGAAGCGCCAGAATTTACGAATCGTTATGGGATAGTTTTCGCTTGTACAGCAACAGATTGCTATTTGGTCTCATTGTAAGCGCATTACCAGCTGGACAGAATTTGGTAAGCAATTTTTGTACTTGATAATTATTATATTTTTAAATGTTTGTCAAAACCTGCCCATAGAAATTCTGTTTGTGTTTGCGTTTGTAAACTCTATAGCTCAGAAATGCAACGAAGTAAATAGATGAAATTCGATATGTAGTTTTATCATCTAAATTGTTGACCTTCTCCAACTTTTGGTCAAATGCATCAAAGAGTTCAATTTCAGTCTATGCACTCTGGTGTATGTAAATGCAACCACTCCTGTGCGGAACAACGTAAATACTTGAAATTTGGTATTTTGTCTTATCAATTTTTATATATTTTAATTTAATTTTTACTTCAATTCGATGTATGAAAATCTTCCGAAACGCATTCTTGTCCTTCTTCGTTGCATTGCGAAATCTTTCTGTAATGTGTTAGAAAGAAACGTGCATTATTGTGTTAATATAGAATGCGAGAAAATGAGGGTGGGAGTGGAGATAAATGAAAAGAATTACCGTTTATTTAGAAAGGTGGTTTCTCTTCTCTTTGAGAATGTCTTATGTGTTTGCTGCATCATCGGGCTGTTTTCGATTCTGTCGTCCTATATTTCGGATGTTAATTCGCCTCCTTCTCGCCTAAGTTCGAGTGTTTCTTCGAAAGGGCTGAACTGTGTCGCAATGGGGCGTTTCTCCTGGCAGTGGCGTCGTATTTGCGTCTCGTCCTTGGTGCCCGCGTGTGGGACAGCGGAAACAATTACCCGCGCACCATTGTCTCCTGATTTGTCGGAAGGGAAAAGGGATTTTTCGGGGACGTGGGCGACGATCAGGACCCCGCCGCATCAGTGAGATTTGGCAACTTTTCGCTTGAGCCGGGGCCAGAGCTGAGCCCTGAGAGCCGCGAACCCGAGGTCTCGGAGTCAAAACAAACTCTAGTCATCGACCCTTTCGGGCCGCCGATGTCGAGGCGCGATTGGCTCGGACGAGCAGACGCTGAAATGAAGTGGGAAAAAAATTTATTCTTAAAGTGAATGAAATGACTCTGGAGAACAATCGCGCGGTTCTGAGTGCAAGTGATTTGTTGGCGTTTTTTTAATCATTTCGACAATCGAGTCTGTTCAGCGTGTTGTTTTTGCCGCGAATAAGCCGGATTTGAAGATGTATTTTTCGATTGATGTCAGTTGCAGGGAATCCCTTCAACTTTGTACAAATGTGGGAAGAATAAATTGGCAGTTATGATTCTTATTTTACTATAAACTGCTTTTTTTACTGTTTTTTTTTATTGTGTATGTATGGAGAAAGAGGGAGGATGAGTTTTCTTTCAACATAAACTCTGCCCCTTCGTATTTATATTGCAGTTCTATTCCCAGCAACTTCTTCCGCTGCTAATACAAGTAAGACTATTTCTGCACAGCCAAGCAATCTTGGATCTTTCCAATGACATCCGTCTCGACTGACTCTTCAAATGCCCACAGAACTAAAAATAGTAAACACAAAAAAAAATTATTGATATGCAACACTGACTCCAAGAAACAATGAAATCTGTAATTGGCCAGGAATATGTTGAATTTATTTGAAGTATGAACATTGAATTTTGTTTGAATAGGGAATTAAGTTGAATTTTATTGAAATTGTACGAATATAACTTCATGTTTATAATCCTGGCAAATTATTGGATTCAAAAGCCGCGTTATTTTGTTTTGAACTTACTCCTTTGAGTGTGAGCACAAGAAAGTTTCTTATGGAGATCATAACACTATTGAAAATCGTTTTATTCCATCACGGGAAGCAGGCATTATTTACAAGCTGATGGACAAGGCGCGTCCGCACACAGCGCAGCGGAAACGCAAAGAATGGCGGGATAACATTATTCCTGGACCTAAACACCGTAAAATTTTGGTAGGGAAAATATTTTTTATAATAGAGCTTATAAAATCAGATTTCGATGAGAATTTCTATGACCCACTCATAAGAGGCAAGGGAAACACAGGAATCTTTTTAAAGGAATATGCTTGTCTAGACAATTTTCATCTCTCACGCGGGTTGTGGGAAAGTAGCCGGCTTTTAGTTGTTTCAGTAATTTTACACAGCTTCTGTTGAATTAATTAATTAGAGCAAGTGGAATTGATCAGGAAATAAGTGAATATTTAAGAATGATATTACTATGAGCTAAGTTAAGAAAGAGCTTTGGAAATTAATTGGGGTTTAATTTGATTTTAAAAATATTATATATCGGTCCTATTTAAAAATTTGCACCCTTCAAAATGTGCGCATGCCGAATTTCGTAGCTCTAGATCAGACAATGTGGCGTATAGAACATCAATGTAGACATATGTCTTCATTATAAGTAAAGATTAATCTCGAAAGCAAGCATGCTTGTTTTGTCTTTGGTTCGTCTTTTAAAACCTGCCAGATTTTTGCTATCCAAATAAAATTACCATAAAATGGATGTCGGTTAGTTGCAATAAGCTTAAAATCGGAAGGCGCTCAGATTTTAAATTGTATTTTATATTATGTATGGCATATGGAATAATTCCCTGTGTGGTTTCAACGATTTAAGAGCGATTATTTTGATGTCAATGAAAAAGAAAGGCATGGAGACTAAAAAAATTCGAAAATAATCAGTTGCAAGACATTGAATTATTATTATTAAAATGATGAAAAATATTTTAAGTACCAATTTTTCTCAATAAATGCCTTTTTAAAGTGAGAAAATAATCAAAAGACGTGCAAGTGCCTAATATATAAAAGCTTTTGGAACATGTTATAAATAGCATTATATTTACTCCCGAGCATATAAAAATTTAGCAGACTGATTTATATGCAAGCAAGAATTGTTACGTAATATTTTACGGCTACAAAATTTGAAAATCTAAAATGAAGAAATTATTGAAATTATCTTTTGCACTCGCGAACCTATGATCAAGTTTGAACTCTCGGAGTCTCTCTTTTCGGCACTATCTGCGACACCCCCCGCTTCGATCCCATTTTAGCTCTAGATAATTTATCGGTGGCAACCGATAAAGAATGAGGCAGGTCGATTTCTACATTGTTCTTTAATTGTCCGTCTTATCGGGCGCTGATGTCACCGTACCAGCTGGAGCCGACGGGCTGCCGTGTCTTTTTTTTTTTTTTTTTTTTTCCCGTTTTGCCATTTCTAATTGTTAGAAAATTTGAAAAAATAAATAAATAAAACTCAATTTTTTCCGATAATATTATAGAATAAATTTATTCGTACTACCTACATTCTGTCGGTTGTAATTTTAACGGGAAAAATTACATTGCTTAAGAACTGGATTTTGTGCTATTTGAAAATTATAAAATAGCGGTGGAGAGGGGTTACTGTTCCAAAACTTACACCCGAACTTTTAGATTTCACCGGATACAGTTTTTTAACTGCTCATCCCTGGGCATGCGAATGATTGTGGGTGAGCATCCCCATGGCAACATTTTTAAATTTTTACAATTTTTGTAATTTAGAAACTTATTTCTTTTCAAGAGACAACAGATAAACATTTTAACCATAGTGCATTTTAATATTTAATTTTTACATGCATTATAT
>JAOUZG010044359.1:0-15060 GCA_026289955.1 Argiope argentata
AGCCAATGATGGCTCTTGCGCCAAAAAACACCAAACCAAACCAAACCTCCAAGTCGAGGTCCTCCAAGTCGAGAGTAACACCACTGGGGATACTGGATCAAAGGTAATCATTCTCTGTTCCGGATCTAAACTATGATCTGTGGGTGAATGAATGAAATGCATGTATGAAGTTCGCCCCGTAAAAAGGGTTTGTGATGTGTGTAAGCTAGAAGTCAGACTTCCACCCTCGGGTGCTCATGGATCTATACCCTCAGAAGCTATTGCACCCCTCCTTCCGTTGTAAAGTGGAGCACGAGAACAACAGCAACTCAAAATGATCCCTTTGCCCACTGTAAGATATAATTTGATTTACAGGCATTAACTTTGTTTTTTAAATTGAGTATGTGATCTTTGCAGGTTATCCTTTGACATAGGGTGACACCTAGGTATTTAGTTTTGTTACACCCTTGTATTCCTCTCCTAACATGTTTTGGTGGGTCGAGCTATTTTTCTTCCTTGTAAAGTAGACAGCCTGACACTTGTCCGTGCTCACCTTAACCTTACACCTTATTAACCACTTGCCAAGTTCATCCTGGTAATCGTTTAGGTCACTCATGATATTAATAGATTCACCTGTGCTCGTCATGATAGCAGTATCGTCAACGAATAGACATGTTCGGGTCTAGCTGATCCTGAGTCTGTTAAGGCAACGGTGGTCTGGTGGTAAGGTCTCAGCTCGTGAAAGATGCAATAACACAGAAACACTATCGTGTTGGGGGTATGTATCACGTTAAATCTACATAGCCAAACGTCCTACCGCTAATGTGGAGAAGGGGTGCCAGTTTAGATGCCACCCTCGTCATCTGACCACGGTTCAAAAACACGAGGTCCGTCCCAATAAATTAATATAACTAAACTAAATTAAAATTCTGGGGCTGAGGTTGTCATTAACGTACATGTTGAACAGTATTGGTCCAATCTTGGACCCCTGTACCACTCCAGCCTCAATTACGCAGCCTCGATTCTACTGATTTAACTAAGAATCTATGGAAAACTTGAGATATTTTTAGGTTATAAGAAATTCTTCTACAGAATTATAGTATCTTAGAATGATTTAGTGTTATCTTATAAAATAAAGAGCATGTATGTTAACCTCTTAAGTCTCGCTCCGGTGAAATTGACGGGCTGGGGTGTGCAATAGTAACGCGACAAAACATATAAAACCAATTTTTTTCTTTTGCTCGGAAGACATTTTATGCACCAAATGGCAGTGATATTCTAATTTAAATGTAATTGCGAATTATTTTCTACCAGGTGGTAGCGTTAATCGGATATGTGTGCTTGTGATATGTCTTTTGCAATACTAGCCCAGAGCCCGCTTAGTTATTTCGTTACACGAGGCCCAGTTGAATACGCGTGATTTGTGTTCTGCGTTAAAATATATTTTTTTAATATTGTGTTCATTATGGAGTGTAAAGTTTAATGTTCCAGAAGAGAAGAAAACAATAGGAGATGCAGGAAGGACACTCGGTACTACTGTGCAGATGGTGACTCTGGCCTCTGAATCTCACGCTTTGAAATTTACCACACAAGAAACACTAACTAATCTTTATTTATATCAGACGTAAGATCAATAAAATACTCTTTTAGTGTTTAAAAGAATAATTTCTTAAAATTTTCCCTGCTTGCTGGAAAAACAACATTCAGTCAAAATAAGCCTAAATGCTGGTTTGTCATAAAATTTTAATTTTTTTAAAATTTTAATCTAAAAAATATCGAAAATTAAAAATTGAATGCATATGTTGTTCGTACACTTATTTTTATATGATATTCTTAAATAAAAAAATACACTTTTATGATCGTTTTCTTGAAAATTATTCGATCGTTAAAGATTTAAACGAGAATGAGTGTTAAATAATAGTATATATTCATCATAAGTAATTTTAAATTTAATAAAGTAATAGATTTCTTTCATAATTTATTTATTTTCTATTCAATATAATTGAGAAATATATTTTAAAATATCAAAAAATGCATAACAAATATTTAATCTTCCATTCAATTAAGGTAGGTAACAAAATTAAAAAGTGAATTTTTTGCAAAATTATGAATTTTTTTATTTAATATTCTGAATGTTTAAACTAGTTCCTTTTATAAAGGTTTTACAGTTTTGTTTCTAAATCTATTTTTTGGCAGTTGGGTAACAATGCTGTTTAACTTTTAGTTCAAGAACTAGAACTAGAAAAATATTGTTACAAGCGGGCGAACGCTAACGCTCGCCAGAGGTGAAAACGTTGGCGGCGCGTCACAAGGCGCTCTGCGCCAGCCGAGTTGACTTGGCGGGGGGAATATTCTGGTAACCCCGAGTCAATTCTGGCAGTGCTGCGTTTTCTCTCGGTGATCGCCGAAGCCACTCGGTACTTTCGCCGGCTATATAAGAGACGGACTGCCGCTTTTTGGCAGTCGATCTCTCTTTGGGGAAGAGAAGCGTTTCGCTTACTTGTAGCTTTTCGCTTGTTATTAGTGAGCTGTGTTTGCGTTTGCTGTTAACGCTGTGTTATTGAGCTCGTTGTGATTGACCGTTGCTGTGCTATACTATAGCTGTTTTGCAAACCGTGTTTATTGTGCGTAAGACTTGCATTTACGCTGTAAGTGACTGATTATTGCTGAATTGTGGTTTCTGAAGTTTTACTTTTCCAAGTCATCCTGTATATACCTGTAAATAGCTGTAAATAAATTTGTTTGTGCTGTCCTCAAATAAAGTCCATTCAATCCGATCCCGCTACGCTGAAAATGTAAAAATATATTTATTTTAATAATTTACAAAATGTTAAGATAATTGCATGATAAACATCCAAAGTAGAAAATCTTTGATTTCTAGTTCTTTTTATTGAAAAAAAACTACCTTTTCTTTCAATTTTTATAAAATTTGGTGACATATTGTTAATTCTTTTTTTTAAATATTCAATCACATCGTATTTTTTGGAATTTGTTTTGAAAAATTCTTTCCGAACGTAATTACTTATCTTTAGAAAATTCTGCTTTTACGCAATTAAAGCGAAAAAAAATTCTAGAAATATTTCTCCATTAATTTTGAACACAATTATAACAACTTTATGCATTTTATAATTTCATATTTTTCCTTTGATTCCTCACGTGTCACTAAGTAGCCTTAGTTTTTGTTCTTTTTGAACCAAATTTTAATGCATTTTTATTGTGATTCTTCCTTAATTTACACCGTTTCCAGCTTAAGTAGGTTGCAAACTATTTTCACTTGCAGTTCAAAATAACTGTTCCTGAAGTTCAAGGTAATTGTTCCATTGGTTTAAATAATTTAAATTAAACATTTGCTTGAATGCCAATCTGAATAACTTTTGATAAAGAGCAAAAAAAAAATCACCTAACTTTACACTATTTTAAACGGTTTTTATTGTAAAGTGCAGCCAAATTGCATTTCCTATATTACGGTGTAATAACTTATTTTTTATTTAACTAATTATTTTGCCATAAACGCAGGGCCCGAGGCAAAAACGTCTTTGGTACCCTCTCTGCTTCACTATTTTAGTAATGAAGAACATTCATTAAAAAAAGGATACGTAAAATAAAATTTCTATTCGATTTGGGGGCTGTAAGGAAGTCGTCACTTTGTCTCCTGCTGGAAGAGACACATGATCGAACAATGATATTCCTATTCAGCGGTGAGGCTATCCATCCCATTGTGTTTCTCCCGTTCTTAGAATTTGAGAAAGACAGATAAGGGATCACACATGTTTTCGGCTCATTAAAGCAGTAAACCGTGCCGAAATGCCAGACGGGACTATTTCGTCTATGGACCACCCAGCTGAGAAGGGTTCCGATAACGAACAGCAGATGCTGTTTACAACCCATTGAAGGAAGAACGCAGGTGTGAACAGCAGGTGACGGTGCTGATTAGGGGTGGATGTCTCAGAAATCTTCCCAAGACGTGGTGGCGCAAGTGGGAGTAGAATGATTGGACAACCGGCATCTCCAGCGCGCCAGTATCAGCCTGAGAGGTGGAGCTTCTCGCCCGTTAAAAAGGGAAGAGAGAAGGAGGAGGAGAGAAGAGGAGGCAAGCTTATCCGGTGGACGACACGAGCTGTGAGGAGTGCTGAAGTGGAAGAGATACCACGCGATCTCGAGTTTGTTGGAAATATCTACCGGAAGTAATCCGTAGATCTCTGGAGCTACAGGCAGAAGCCGAATACGCAGACAGCTTGTAAATTCCCGGCATAGCTGTCGAACAGTCAATCCATTGTAAATATTTCCTGTATCTAACCTAGATGACGTGTTTTTCTGTGTAAAGCTGTAAATAAACCCTTTGTGTATCACACGCTACCATTTCATTTGACCCGTCCGTGGTCAAGTCGTTACAGGGCCCTTACTTATGTGGGGGCCGGGGGCAATTGCCCCGTATGCCCCTTCATTAGTCAGGCTCTGCATAAACGTCTGCTAAAATAGCTAACCACTGATCTATTCAATTTGATTTAGGATCTACTTTTTGATGACGCATACGAATCTCAATCACGCATGCGAATTTATCAAATGAAACCAGTTCAATGTGTAAATTAATAAAAAGATTTGATAAATGTTCTAGGAGAAAAAGAAATGACTTTTTCAAAATACTCAAAGTCTCCACATAACTGAATTGACTTAGAAATATAATAAAACATCTCATTACATCGTTCGCAAATGCAGCTTTAACGGTATTCATTTTTTTAAATATACAATTTGATTTGTGAAATTCTTGAAAATATCAAAATATTAATTGTAAACTACTATAAAAAGATTAAAATGAGATTTTCTATGCATCTTTCATTGTATCATGCCAGAACATAAATTATTGAACGGCTCGCGCAAGTTAAATCATAGATTTATTCATTTTAATCGTTTCATTGAATGAGTAACTTTAGTATTGCAAACGATCCAAAAAAACTTTGTGTCGCATTGATTGTTTTAAAAAAATCACTTTTCCCATAATCACGTGCTCAAAATGACGTTTTTCTAGGTTTACTGGCTAAAGTCATTAACTTATTTTTTAAATAAGAGCTTTTGTAAATACAATGCCAACGCGTTTTTAAAATTTGACTTTTTGAGGTACTCGTGCAGATAAGAAAATTTCAATTTTTTGCCTACATTTTATTTATTTATTTATTTTCGTCTGCGGATTTTTGTTGACACCACAAACCTCATTCCCGAAATAACATCATGCTCTGGCATGATAAAAAGTAATTTTTAAAAAGATTAAAGTCAATTCCTACTTAGGCCAACAAAGAAAATTTTTCATTTTAGTTACTTTTTATTAAATAATGACAGTTAAAATTTTAAAAAATGTTTCATTTTCGCAAGGATTGAACTCGCATTCTTCAACTACACATGAGAAGTACTGAAATCCTTGCAGTTTAACCGATTGAGCTACTGCCTGTTGATTTCACTTCTCAATACAAACTGCTAAAACTCTACTTAAAGTATTAAAAATTAATTAATTTTAGTTAAGGAATTAATATTTGAAAAAAAAACTATATTAATATCATGTGTCAACAACTACAAGTTTAAAAATGTGTATTTAAAGCTGAGTGAATGAATAAAAAGTATTCTATTAACGACTGAAAATTTGAACAAGATATTATTTATAATGAGAGTGAGAACTAATTGTAGGAATTGAAAAAAGTAAGCAGAATTTTCAGGGCGCCATCTGTTGGTTTGAAACCGAGCTGTTCACATATCAAATATAATAAACTTCCTTAATTTTGTTTTTAATGAATTAATATATTAAAAGAACTGTATTAATATCAAGTGTAATCCTCTAAAAGTTTCTAAAAAAAGTATTTGAACTTACGGGGATGAATAAAAAGTATGTTATGAACGATTGAAAATTTGAACAAGATATGTATAGGGAGAGTGCGAACTTATAATACGAATAGTGAACTAATAGTGAGTTGAATGACTGTAAGTAAGCAGCCAATATGACTGTTAAAATATAACATGACGTTTTTAAATTCTGTATATATCACTCTTCAGACACATTTGAAATCATTTTCATTCAAATATCCAGGTTACATGTCTAGCGTTTGAAAGAAAATTGAATTGTGTTATATCAACACATAAATTTAGTTTACCAGTCAACATACATAATCATGTTTTAAAAGTGATACTTCTTGAAAACAATACGTACAATCTCAAAGCTTCTTAAAATGGTGGGATTGTCTTAACGAGATGCACGAGAGGAAATTCTAATGTAAAAAAATTGTAATAATTTTTTTAAAAAAAATCATATAAATTTCAATATTTTAATATTTGCCAAATAGTAATTTGAAATCAAAATTCTGTGTCCATTTATCATTAATTGTTAACTAATATTCTTATTTATTTTCAACTTATTTTAAGTTGTGATAAAAATAATTGAAATGATATATGGATGTAAGAAAAAGCAAGAAAAACCTTGCATTATTTTGAAATTAAAATCTGCTTTCGTTTTCAAAACACATCCCAGAGTTACAATCTAATCAATAATAATATTTCTTAACATAACTGTAAGAAAAGTTTTTTCTTCTGAGTAAATAAAACGAGAAAAAAATATCACCGGCTTAAAAATAGTGTGTTATCAAAATTCCAGCAAATTAATAAATCTGCTTGCTTACAGCTAGTAAATATTTATCAATTTATTAAAAAATGAATTATCAACATTAATTATGCCAAATAAGTAAAAGCTTTTGCTGTAATTCTGTTGAAGAATATTAAACAATAGAAGAGGCGTTTGAACGAGATAAATTGTTTCCAGAATTATAGTTCTAGTTTTAAAAGTCATTATTGCAAGTTCAATTTCGTCAAAATTCTTTCGTGAATGAAAAAAAAGGGACAGAGTATGTGTTATATTTGTCTCGGTAAGTCAAATATCTTCGCATTGTGATAGCGATGAAATTTCGAAAAGTATTCAATGTCATTCAAGTGTATTCTTTGTAATATAATACCAGCTAAATTTTCATTACATTTCATGCAATTTTTAAAACTATTTATCAAAGAATTCGACAAAATTCCTCAATGGAAACATTTAGACGGTTCATTTCACTATATGTGTTTCAACTCTGCACATCAAACGCAAAATGTCTTCTGGTATACAAATTGGATGACAATTAAATTCATGTTGACTGTTTGAAGTTTCACTTAAAATGTATTTCGTATGGTCTTCAGTTTTCCTGTTTCAAATGAAAAGTTCAATTCTTCAGAGCAACTAATTAATGCAGAATTAACTCATTATTGGAAATAAACTGAAATGAAGTAAAGAAAAGATAATTGTTTGGAATAGGTAACAGTGGAACGACAAGGTAAGTGACGTTATCAGCAGAGAATTAGACACTAGGGGCGTGTCTTTTTCCACAAGGTTGCTTCTTATTGGTTTAGCGACATGACGCAATAGAGCAGAATTTTAAGACGTTACTATACTTGGCGCACAAGCACTTTTATTATTAGTCAACAAGGCATTTCATATTTTTTATTTAGTTCGTGTTAGTAATAATTAACAGAACGTTATTTTCAAAATATTTTTTTAAACAACTTACTTTATGCAAAATAGTTTTTTTACAATCACAAAAATAAATGAATTACATTTATTGATTTGTTTTAAATTTTTACTTACAAAAAAAGATTTTTTCGACAAATTAAAAACAAAAAATGTACTCTGATATAAAGTTAACATCTGTTTCAAATGTGCTTTTTTTTTACATAATTTTATACATTGTTGCAAAATAACTTTGGTTAAACCTTATAAAAGAAAATAATAACATTAGTAATTTATTTCTTAAGAAACAAGGATAAGTTATTGCCAAGTAATACGTTACTGTACAATAAATAACACTGTTATATTTCTTTGCTATTGATTACAAACTAACTTTCCAGCTCATAACAATTCACTTATATTTATAAAAGAAAAATGTTGTAGATTTTTTAAAAATAAGTTAATATTATAGTTGGCCTCAGTTATTTAAATTAAACTCAACGAAAATTTTTTAAATAGTATTAATGTATTATAAATAAAAGTATTCAATATTATAGTTGGCTTCACTAATTTTGAAAGTAAGTTATCAAAGTAAATTGTTTCAAACTGAAATACCTACTGATAAGTAATAATTTTTGAGACACAAAATTCATGTTAAGACCCAGTTTATTAAAAATATAAAACTAACCTGATAAAATATAAAGAAAGAATGATGAAAAATAAAATGTATTGAAAGATTATAACCAGATAAGATGTAAAGATATAATGAAAAGGTTGGGAGAAACATGGGAAACAATACAAATGATATAAATTACGCCTGCCGATGCATTTCGAAAGGTAAACATAAATATAATAAAAAGAAAATAAATTCTAATATCTCAAATTTTAAGTTATCATTTGAGAATATTTTTATTTTTAAGTGATTATTTGTCTTCATTAATTTAAGTCAGAAGATTAAGATTTAGAAGTGTCTTCTCTAATCAAAAATGTTATTAATATTTAAGCGATCTCATTGGATTGGAGGATAAGACGCCATTAACAAATTAAAAAGTCCACGGCTGCGAATCTTAAAATAATTAAATAACAAAATTCATGTAGATTAAAATCAATCAAGAGTAGCGGCAAGAATTAATGTTTTTTTCGCATTCAGATAGGTAATACAATGTAAAATGAGGAATGGCGTGAAAGCTGAATGCAGTCAATGCCTATCATAAAAAACATATACTTATTATAAATCGTGTATATCAGGAAATCATATAAATTATATAAGATATATATAAAATACAGGTTTCATCGAGGGTATATGTGATGTAATTGCCGCATCGCTCATCAGTGAGGTATGTAGTTAAAATAAAATGTTTAATTTCTTTAATAAAATTGTAAATAAAAAGATTTAAATAAAATTTGCTGTGCATATTTCAATGTATCGTGTCAGAACATCATTTCTTGAATGGCCAAGCACCACGTGCTCGAGTGAGCTAAATTATATTTTTATTCATTTTAATGGTTTCATTGAATGAGTCACTTTAGTATTGCAAACGATCCAAAAAAACTTTGTCTCGCATTTAGTATTTAAAAAATATATCGCATTTCCTATTTATTTCATTTCACATAATCGCCTGCTCAAAATGACATTTTTCCAGGTTTTATTTGCCGTAGTCATTAACTCATTTTTTTATCGGAACTTTTGTAAATGCAATGACGATACGTTATTAAAAGCTGTTTTTTTGAGAGGCTCGTGCTGATAATAAAATTTCAATTTTTCGCTAACAGATTTTTGTTGACGCCAAAAACCTCATTCCCAAAACAACATCATGTTTTTGACATGATAATAAAATTATTTTTATATAACGTTACAATGATCGAAGTCACAACAAAATACACACAACAATAATTACGACTTGTGAAATATCCTAACCCAGTTTTGTTATCCTTCCGGGGGCGGGGGGAGAATCCTTAAATGAGATTAAGACGATTCCAGCATGGTGACCCTATATCGCTACCCTGGTGGGTACTCTAATAGGTGGGGGTAGGCTCCTCCCATCGATGACGGGACGTACTTCCGTCGGGAAGGGTTGTAATCTGGCATGTGAGGGCCCTTACGTCTCAGCCCCAGTTCCCAGCATTGTTCCTGTTGCACCGGTTTGGTCATTCAGTTTTATGTTTTAAAACCTTTTGCCTATGTGGCGTCTGGTATGACTATCCAAATATTGACAACAATATTAATAGTCTTACATTTTGCATTTATTTTATATTGTAAAACATATATTATAAATTTTTTCAATATTGTATTGTATTAAAATATTGTTTCTCACATTTTTACAGAATTATATAACAATATGTATTAATTGGACACACTTATCGACTGTATCATCTCGCCAGGGACACTTGAGATATGAACATGAGAAGTTTCCAGAATGGTGTGGGATTCTCACCATCCGCAGGACCTGACTAAGGCAGGGGCAATAGGAGCAGTGCCCCGGGCCCCTACATAAGTGTCGGTCCAAATCGAATATAAAATTTATTTTGCATTTCCTTCTTTAATGAATGTTCTTCATTACTAAAGTCCCTAGTAGCACACAAATATTGTACAATATTGTTAAATAATCGCAATATTGTTTAATATTGTAGAATATTGTTTAATATCATATAATATCACATAATATTGTACAATATTATGCTACAAGACGGGCTACTTGGGGTAGTAAAGCAAAGGGGTTCCCAAAGAAATTTTTTGCTCCGGGCCCCAATTTGGCTAAGTCGGGCCCTGACCATCAGGATGGGTACAAAAGTGGTGTGAATCGGCTACTCAATACCGATGATAGGATTTAGCTCCCTCAATATGAGTCGTACCGTGGCTGGTGGTGGTCCTTAGAATTCAACGTCACTTTCCAACAATACCGTCATGACGGTACATCATTTAGATTTAGTCATGTGCTTCAGGACGGGTAGGAATACTTAACTTGGGATTGTCGAGTGTAGCTATTTGTATTTTATTGTTATTGTGTACACTTGCGCTTGGATACACAAAATTATATACAAAAAGATTCGAAATTTGACAGAAATCTGCAAATTTGGTGTAGAAGCCGATGTTGTGAATGCTATATAAGCCAGATAGCTTCCTTAGAGCTGAAGGGTCCCTTTTGCTTGATTGGTATGTTACTCGGCTACTAACCTTAAGATTCGGAGTTCGGGCCTAGCGTAATCCACTAATCACCGACACCATTATCAAATTTCGCCCTGCTTAGCCACAAATAAGTTTTGAGCTATCGTTTTCCCTAACATACAGATAAAATTCATTTTAGAATATTTTTCAGAATTCAGTAAATAACTGTTTCAGAGATCCAGTGACTAAGCGATTCGAGAAAATTAAAAGCTCATTTTTTTTCTTTGGACATTTCGCTTACGAGAAAGTAAAAATTTCGTCCCTTTTCATCAAGTAACATGAACACCACACCCCTAGTAGCCCACAAATATTGTAAAATATCGATAAATATTAACAATATTGTTTAATATTGTGGAATATTGTTTTGTATTACATATTATCGCTCTATATTGTACAATATTATGCTACAGGATGTGCTACCTGGGATCTGGATTGTTAACTCTAACAGGCCATGACAGAATGCAGTTTCAGTGTTTTGAAACATGTACTTGAATCTTGATTAAGTGTTTTAAAGGGACTATTGTATTTCTTTAACTTTATAAATAAAAAAAATATATGATCTTAAATTAAAGAAAAATTTAACGACAGACATTCTATTGTATGTCTTGCAGCATTTAATCAAAATAAAGGATTAGATAGCTGGAAACAGTTTTAAATTTGTGTTGTTACTAAATATTTTCTTATTTGAAAAGACTGTTGTAGTATAACATTTTTGATTAGTCAATGTTTTGATTGTACTGTTACAAGCATCGACTTCGAACACTTTTGCTCTTTCTTGGCGCCTTGTACATCAAAATATTCCTCTTGGCAAGGCTATCATTGTGATAGGTTACCATAAATCGCGTGAAGCTTCCCCATTGGTTACAATATCAGCTCACACGGCTTTAGAGCGGAAAAGCGGAATCAAAATAGTTTCTGTTAATAAGAGAAGAGTTGTTGTGTTTTTCCATGTGTTTAGCACATGTTGTCGAATGTAAAAGCACTTCTGCGTTTAAATAAAAACTACTTGGCGATTAAAAAGATATTCCCTAGAATGACTGAATCAGTGATAAATGTTGAAGGAAAAAAAGAACTTGAAAACGTTGATAATCTTATATATATTGATAAAACCCCTTTCACTGCTGTAACTGAAGGAAAGGCTGAAGTTCTCTTTCCAAGTTCCCATGATGTTTTCTACAACCCTGTGCAGGAATTTAATCGTGATTTAAGGTAAAGTAATGTCACCATTATTCATCACTTTCATGAATTACTTGTGTATGCCTTAACATTAATGCATAGTTTGATTCATTAAAAATATATGTGTGTAAATTGACGTTAATAACAGGCACAATTTCTTTACAATTATCACGTCACTTGAGAGCTGAAAAATATGTCTAAATTTTGATAACTGTGTCGCCACTGAATCAAACTTAATTCTGTTGATTATATCACGGAAATATGAAAATGTGTTTTAAATTTATATTGCCTCTGACATATAATACTTTAGACTTTAAAGAGGAAATCTGAAATATTTGTTTTGGAAATTGTGTGTGTGAAGACTGGAGAGGAGCCTAATATTAGAAGATTTATTGCATTATAAGATGATTAGTAATTTATTTTAAAATTTTCTTCTTCATAGCAGTGAAAATGAATGCATCGAGTACTTTGATATCAAGTATTTTCAAAATAGGAACAAGACACTTGAATTTTCTTATTTATTATTTTTCATAGGTGAATTTATTTTTATTTTTAGTTGGTAGCAAGTTTTAAATCTCATATAAATGTTAATATATATTGTAATGTACCATTTCTGAATAGAGCTAAACCTCAGAAAGTTGTATGAATTATGTTAATGAAATTTTTCTTAAAAGATGAGAATATAACAAATGAAAAATATTTATTATGGCTAGACATAATTTAGTGTTTTAATGAATTCTCTAATTATATAATTTTGAATTATCTGATTATTTTGATCAATCTTATATGTTTTATTATTTTTATGCTCATTTCAGTATTGCTGTTCTGAAACAATTTGCTAGAGATCCGCCCAAAACAAAGTCTAAAGCCAAGCTAGTGAATTCTTCCGAGAATGCTGATAGAGTAAGATTTAACGATACGATTCTTGTTAATTTATTGTTCATCAGCAATATTATATGTTGATATTATTTTATTAAAGTTTTGTTCATTGCTAACATAGATATAAGCATAGTTTTGTTAGTGTTTGAAATTTGCTGAAATCACTAACAGAGAAGTTCCAATTTTAATATGATATTTTTTAAAGAAAAATATATATTATAGTTTATTGGGAATAGTTCCTATGCATTTTTTAAATTAGAAGACATTGTAGCTTATATTGGAAATGTCAATCACATTTTATTTTATTTGATGTTTTGAATTATTAAAATGTGACTATTTATTTTGTTTATTTGATGGTTGAATTATTAAAATGCAACTATTTATTTTGTTAATTTGATGCTTGAATTATTTAAATACAACTAAAATTTTTGTATAATTTTGTTTCGTAATTATTTGATAAATTAAGTTTTGTAATTATAAAAATTGTGAAGTTATGTTTGATTTATAAGGAGAATTGCTTGATTTAAGACTTTTTACTCATTACTACGCAGATTAGCCATAAAGATCACAATCCATAAACTTGAAAATATACATACATACACTCTCCATTGATAAATGTATCTCTCCATGTTATCAAACATTTAACAATGTATTGCTTTAAATCTTATCATACAAGAATTATTTGTTCCAAAGGTTAAAAGTTTTGTTCATTGAACTAAAAGTACTCATTTCTCATTTTAGTAAATAATATCTTTTTTCTTGGAAATAGACCTTCACTTGAAGCTTATGTAAATATATCATCCCCCCTCCCCACTCTTGCAAGTTGAAAAATGCGTAAGAAATTAAATTTGTATTGTAAATTCCATGTATGCTGTATGCACTCTTAAATATACTCCAGTACTAACCTTTAGATCATTATCTGAAGAAAAATACAAGCTTTTTTAACAATGTATCCTTGGGGATTGGGGCAGGGTTGGGGGAATAGTGCTTTCTTTTCTTTTCTATAATTATAAGATAAAGTTTAAGATTTATTTAACCACTTGTGGTGAAAGCTTCATAAACCAGATAACATCTATCATACACAAGTAAATATTTTTTATAATGGTTATGTTATTTGGCTACAAACCAGAATGTTGCCAATTTGGTCCCAGGGCAATCTATCTATTCATCCACACACTCATCAAATTATTATTATTTTTCTTTGTCTGCAATTAATATACTTTGAATCGGGATGTAAAGTGATAATTTCATTAGAGTAAATAGAGTTTAGTTAAAAAGTGGTATGAAATTTTAACAATTTATTAGGTTCAACAAAGTTACCATCTTGTAAACAAGGCAAAAATTTTATTGCAACTGTATTTATATTACCCACAAGCAAATATTTCAGACAAGTTGACTACACATGTGATGTTTTGTTGAATTGATGTAGTGTAATAATTGATACCATTGGCAAACTTTAAAATTATTTGCATGTCATTAATTATTTCTTTTACAAATTTATTGACATGCCATTAAATTTAGTTTACAAAATTGTTAGCATGCCATTACATTTTAATTTACAAAATCATTAGTTGCAATATTACATTTTAGTTTGCAAAAACTATTAACACATAATAATTAGCATTTTTGGGGGTGGCGGTTTTAATCACTGAAATATGCTTAATATATAAATGCCATTCCTACAGTATGTTTTCAATTCAATTGGTTTAATATGTTTCAAAACTCTTCTTTGGTTTGAATAGATTAGAATATTAATAACTAATAATAAATATAGTTTATAACAGGACTCAAAATTGAAGTTATTCAATTTCTAGAATTATTTTTATTATATTAAGACATGTAGGAGCTCCTACCTGATTGTTAAATGGGGATGCAGTGCTTTTCTACATACTACAATATGTATGTTATTTAATACAATTATTGATATAACTAATGTTTAATCAGCTTTTCATAAACAAAATTTACCTTTTCATGCTTTTGCTAGTTATTAAATATAACTATGCTTTCTTTGCATATTTTGCTATTTAAATATTTTAATAACAAAATATCTTTGCATATTTTGTTAGTTGAAAATCAGTAGTACAAAATTTTTGAATAAAAAATGAACCTTCTTATTTAGAGATGGCATTGGTTCCATTATAACAAATTTTTTGTTTTGTGTGTGCATGTTTACAAAGTAATAAAATGTTTATAGAGTTAAATGATTAAAATTTCAATTTCCTCATGGATATTTTTTATAATTGAGTAGAAAAAGTGCTATTACTCTTCCGTATTTAATCACCACATTTCTTACGGTAGAAACATAAATTGATGTTAATTGAAATGTATATATATTGAATGGTGATGT
>JAOUZG010044361.1:0-15425 GCA_026289955.1 Argiope argentata
TAGAATTTTATATATTTGTAATAGTTATATGATGTATAACAAAAACTATTTCATTAATTCTTTAAATAATATTTATTCAAAGTACCTATGTGTGCATGGGGGGGGGGGGATACTTCATATATAAATATAGTACAGAAAAAATGACATAGGATTTATATTTTCCTAATCTTTAAAAATGTGAAAATATTCAAAATTAAATTTAATAAAAAAATGTATGCATTAATTTAATTTCACTGATCTTTTGACCAGTGAAATTTTATATTTATTATTTATTGCCTTTCTAATATGTTTATTCTTATCATATGTGCTATTTAAATCTTGTGTTATTTTAGGCTGAATTTTAATACGAATGAAAACTTTGTGCCAATAAATTTCTGAAGACATTAAACTTGAATATTAAGCAAAGTAAATTATAAATTTTTAAAATTCATTGATATGATCAAAATTCTGTTGAGTTATTAAAAATTTCAACGCCATATTAATCACATCATTAATAACTATAGATTTTGAAAGTATAATATCTTTGTATAAATTTGGTTCAATGATCAGTAATTATTGTAAATATTTTCAAAAAAAATTATGATCATTGTACTTCATCTGCATATAGATATAATTTTTATTTTTTAATTCTAAAAAAATAATTTTTAATAATATTTGTAAGCAAACTGATGGAAATATAGTTATAATAAAGAATTTATTGAAATGAGATTTTTACAATGTACTTTTTCTTCAGTCATGTACTTTAATGTTTTTATTATCTTTAAAATATGTATTTAATTTTTGATACATCTTGCAACAGGTGGAAGTATATGAATTTAATCCATTTTTTAATCTTAAATATTCTTAAATAAATGTCACTCATTCAATTACTTGAATATTGTTTGAGAAATATATTTTTTTAAAAAATTTGATTTATCACAAAGCATAAGACTTTCTACCTATTAATGCTTTACTAATATCGGGATTTTTAAATGCCTTTTTCTTTCTGTAACAGTTTCTATAATCTGTCACATTATAAAAATTTTTAAAATGTGGAATTGTTTTGAGAATTGCAAGAACATCATTAGTCTTGAAGTTAATCTTATATACTAGTTAATGATGGCAACAATAGAAAATATATTGCTGGATTTTGGAAATACTGCTTGTTTTGTATATTTCGCTTGAAGCTGTGGTTTTTAAAGTAAAGTATTTTCTTTGAAAAAAAACTGGTGACAGAAAAAAAAACTGACTGATTTTTACCTTTGAACCAGGTTCGAAACTTGGGTGGAGATGGTCGTAAGATGTGCCTCGACAGCCCAGCTCGAAAGAATAACTTGCATAAACCGATTGGGCTGTATCCTTGTCACGGGCAAGGAGGCAACCAGGTGAGTCTGATCTTATTTGTGCCATCTTTACTTCTAAAACACTTTTTGTCTACAGCAACTTATAAGAATAGTTCTTACAAAGATACTATGAAGTTCTAAGTGTTGAAGTCGTTTGGCTGATTTTCAAATGACATTTTGAAGTAATAGAACTTCTTTTGGGACTCTCTTCCAGATATATGTTGTTTTATCACACAATTCATTCTTATAAATTATAATCGTTTAGCCTATCAAGTCAGATGTTCCATTCTCTTTGAAAAAGTTTATTCTGATTTGAAAATATCATGACATAAGTTATAAAATACCTCATGAAATTTTTGGATTTTGATAGAATAATTCACTTGTTTTATGCTTTTAACTCTTATTGTCAAAAGAATTCCAAAGATTGTTTTCTATAATAATGCTCTTCATTCTTGATTCCGTATCTTAAATGTAAATTTATTTTTCTTACAATCTACAAATGGTATATAAAAATAAACAAAGCTGTAAGAAAAGCGTTTTCAGATTGGTTAGGTTATTTATATTTTTCAGAAACTGACAGCAGTTTTTTGCATAAATTGTTCTTTCGTTTTTTCTAATTATATATATACTATTTCTTAAATCTTTTTTAATAAAGTGCTCCTTGCAAACTAAAATTCTCTGAAACTGCATGTTGTGTTTCAGTAACTAAATAGTGCTTCTAAAATTCATTTTAAAATTGTCATTAGTTCTTTAGTCTTCTATATCAGAATCTAATGATACAAAAGAATAACAAATAATAATATTCTCATAAATATCCCTTTTAACCCCCCCCCTCCACTTATTCACCTTGTACTGATCTTATAGATATTTCTAAAAAACAAGTTTTTAGCTTAAATTATTCTTGTATCGCTTTTATAGGAATTTATTTTGATTTTGAAACATTTGCTCTTTTATTCTCTTATTTTGTCGAATACAAAATTCATTTTCAAAAGGTGTAACTTCAATAATTAGCTTATACTAACCTTCTTATAACCATGTGATAAATCGATGAATAAAATTTCCGAACTATAGAATGGATAGATTTTTGTATAATTTAAAACATAATAAATAGGATTCCTAAAAAATTCTTTTAATTAAATATCCTTCGTTGCAAGATGGGTTGTGATGTGACCTTCATCATTTTGAGATGATTAGAAAAGAAGAAAAAAGACTTTAAAATTGTGGTATGATTGAACTGTAGATTCGCAGTTTGGCTTCTAAAGATGAGGAGTGGTGTGTTGAAAAATCGCCTTTTAAGCTTGGGGGCTATTTCAAAGCTCAAATGTGGGAATGCCTTCCTGGAAGAGACTATCAGGTACTATATTTTTTATGAAAAGAAAAAGAAAGAACAATTAACATTCGTTAATTATGCTGTATTACCCTTATGAGTGTTCACATTAACAGATTTTATGGATAACAGATTTGTAGATTTTAATCATGTAGTTGTTATATATGAGGTAATGAATTTTGATCAAAAATAAAGTATTTTAAGTTGAAGTAAGTACAGAGTAAGTAAAGTGCCTAGTTCTTTTTGAATCAGAAAAGAAAATATAGACACCAGATATCTTTTTATTAAAAATTTAACTGTTGTATCATTAAATTACTACTTTTCTCTTTATTTTAACTAATCTGTCACTACTCTAATCAATTGGTTGATTGTTTTGTTCCTCTGGAATATTTTCTCATTTTGAGTTGGATAGTTTGTTGAAGAAAGAAGAAAAATATAGCAATGCCACAGGTGGTTCTAAGAGACAACAAAACTCATCTTTTAATTACTTTTGTAATCCTGCTCAGTTCCTTGTATCTTCTTCATAATGGCAGAATAACTACAATGTTGTTGCTTTTAATATTAAACCATTTATTAAAGATTTTTTAAGAATGCTTGTATTGTTTTGTTTTTAAAAAAACTGCTTTAGTGTTTACGTAAAAAATACTCTTGTATCAAATATATGTGCATTCATCACTTTTTTTACCTATTTAGAAGCAATCAGTTGACCAATTGTTCAACAATTAGGTCCTGTTCTTTCTAGAATCATTTCACAAGCAGTGATTGGGTTATGGGGAGGGGGTGAGCTAGAAGGATATAGACTCAACCAATATCAAACTTGGTTAAATCATAAGAACAGAGCATTAGTTTGTTTGTGCCACTTTCTAAAGAGAAATATGAAAGATTGTATATATATTATGCCTTGGACACAATTTATTCTTATGAAACCACTAATAACAAATGAAGCAAAAAAATTCATATTATGCTCCAGACATTACCCTCATTACACAAACAAATGATAACAAGTCTAACATAAAATTATAACTTGTTTTTGGATTCTATTATTGATTTCATCTAGAACTAAGGAGGAAAAATGCTCTTCAGTAATTAATTTGAACAAATAAGAATTCAAGTAAGGCTCTACAAATTCATTGAACACTTCAATGAATATATACATGTTATTCAATTAAAAATATTTATAAAAATTGCATAATGACTATGGATACTAAAATAAAACTTTTAATTTACACTCAATTAACTTCACAGACATAATCAATATTCAAATTTTCATCAATAACTTATCCAAATAATATGTTTTTGGTAAATATTAGGTTAAGTAAATAAATTTTTTTCATGCTCATTTGGTTACTAAATATAAATATTTTTTATGAAGTGATGTAGTGCACTATCTTTTATCAATTGGTCAGTTATAAGAAGATGTTCTGACATATTATCAATTTCTTTATAACATTTTTCAGAGTTTTGCTATTGTAAAAGTTTATATAATGAGAAATATATATTATTTTTAAATAATCTGAATTTTAGGAATATTCAAGGAGGAAACATATATTTTATAAACTTATATGGATTTAAAATCAATTTAGCATTTAACAATTGAAGTAAAAGATGGAAATTATATATAACAATTTTTTTAATGATAACTTTCTTCCAACAAGTCAGCATTTCTATATTGAATGTCATATTACTGAACTCTATTATGAAATAAATTTCAAATGTTGCCCTAAAATACATTTATTAATATTTTAAAGAGCCTTTCAACAATTTGAAACTTAGTGTATATTTTGGGTAGTATTTTTTTTATCCCATGCTCTTTTTGTTATTTATGTTTTTTCATGCAATTATTGAAACATCAATTATATTCTTGTAATAATATAAACCTTTTATTTTTGCTAAATACTTCCACTTAAAATACTATGATAAATAAATTTATTTATTGACAATAAAAATCAAAATGATATTTTTGACTTTGAAATTTCAAAATGTATAGTATTCAATGGGGGTTTTACTGTTACATTTAAAAAAATTGTTCACAATTATTTAAAAAAAACAGCATAAGATTTGATTTTATATGAATATAATATTGCATTGAAAAATATATATCTGAATTAAGAGTAAGTTAATTAAATGAAAATATATTAAAATGCCATTTTTGATATTATTAATTCAAGCTGTAATTTTATCCAATTTAAAGCAATGATATTAATAACTTATTTGCTATTCATGCAATTATCTATAGTTCTGGATGCTGAGTCGAGATGGAGAAATAAGGCGTGATGAAGCCTGCCTTGATTATGCAGGAAAAGATGTTATACTGTATCCTTGTCATGGATCTAAAGGAAATCAGCTATGGATATACAATCCCAAAGTAAATATTTATTTATTTTACACTGTTTATTTAACAACTGAGGATAACATGTAACTATAGATAAGTTTTTATTAGAAATAATCTGATATTAAAAGCCCATTCAAATAACTTTTCTTTCTATTTCCACAACTTTCCACAAGAAATTTCTATTTTTTTAAAAAAAATTAAATAAAAACTACAACATAATTGTTTTGAGATATATCATTGAAACAATTATTTGCTTATTTTTTCATGCAAACAATAATAAATGAAATTTAATAAAATGTATCAATTGCTGTAACATTTGATGACAAAAATCTCAATGAATTTTTAGTATTAATTAAATTTTATGTGTATTTTTTGAAAAGTAATTATTAATTTTGTATTTAGTCACCACCTAATCTTTTCTTCACCAAATAAGCACTATAATTAGAAGTTATAAATTATGTTCTCATAGTTCAGATTCTCAGATTTTAATTTCATTGGGCAGTTAGTGTGTGAGCCATTATGAAAATGTCCTCTGCCAAAAAACTTAAATCCTAACTTTTAAAAGGTGAATTAAATTACTTCCATAGCAATAGAATTTGAGGAACTGAATGGCACCTGAGATATGACTTTATCCATATGACAATGTTTAAAAATTAAGAGGTATGTGTGAAATAGCATTTGTCTGAATACTTAATTAAATGAATAAAATTTATCTGAGAAAAATTAATTGCATTCAGTTTGAATCTCCTACAAAAAGAATTACTGATAGTATATCATAATATCAGTTGTGTAAATCTTTTATAGGAGAAAACCATATGATGCTTTGTTAAAAATTGCATGCTGGTTCAGATAGTTGTATTTTAATATTCTTTTTGCTTAAAACTGTTTTTTTATATATTTTTTGAGTGACATTATAAATTGTATTATAATTTTAAATTACCTTCTCAGCTGGCATAGAATTATTAAAAAAATGTTGTATTCTTATATATTGGTGAATCCAATTGCTTAAACATTAAATCATACTTTATCTAACCTATAGTATGAATTATTTTTAAGCTTTAATAAGTACCATGCACTTAAGTATACTTATTTCTTTAATTTAAAGATGTGTTACTTTATGATAAAATGCTTTTCCCAAGAGCAAGAAAAATTTATTTTATTAAATTGAAACACAAAATTAATGTCTTATATTAATTAAACAAACATCCCAAATAATTTATAGAATCTAGTGATGCATTTAAAATGCAGAAATTACTTTCATAGCTTCTTCTTTCAAATTTCCAAAATTTATGAAAAAGATATTCATTTAGGCTTCACTCACTTCATTAGTTATTAAACAACTATTGTTAAGTTAAATTTCTTTCCTTTTTGTTAACTGATGCTTCATTTTCATATTTCAGTTTTAAGGTTACTGTTAAGTTATTTTTTTAAATATTTGATAGAGCCCAGCTGGATTTTAGTTCCAATATTCAAATATGGATTTTATGTAGAACATGAAATTATTATAAAATAATCTTAATTGATTATAGATAATTCAACAAACATACAATTATTTTAATTTTTTAAAAAATAAAGGAAATGGGGAGGTTGTTATTACTTAATCGGGGTTTGTTGTTATTAAATATTATTCTAACCAAAGTTAATGTGAGAACATTTTTATTTCCAGAATAAATCTCTTCAGCATGGCAGTAGTGGCCAATGTCTTGAAATGAGTGAAGACAAAGAAAAAGTCTTGATGCAAGAATGTTCTGATGAGCCTCGGCAAAGGTGGGAGTTCCAGAACTATGACCCAACCAAACTCAAGAAGTCTTAGCAGATAAAAGACATTTGGTAGTTTCCCAATATGAGACTAGAGGACCTTTCACCAAGCTGTTGGTATAGTTCCTGTCACACATCAGACTACTTTTTTTACAATTCTTATAGGCGAATATTTTGGGACAATGTTGATGAGGTTGAAGAACAATAATTTGAAATCATCATCTTTTTATTAAATTTTTGGTGATGGTTACAGATGTATTTGTGCTTTATATCGGTTATCATGTTACATTTTCATGAGCAGCTAAAGATAGAAATGATTGAGATTACAAATTAAGAATTTGTGAAATAGAAATTCTGCCTTGTTAATAAAAGGATTGTGGGTTAAGCATGAACCAATTGATTGGGTTTAGTTATTAAATCATAATTTGTGTGTAATGGTTAATGCTTATTCCACGTGGGTTTAGTGAAAGTAATTTTTACTTGTCTTGTAGAATATGCTAAGATCATTAATTTTTAAAAATAATTTATTACAAATGTTTGGCTGTCAGAAATAACATTATTATTAAATCTGTTAACTGTTAAAATGTATAACTAAAAAGGTATTTTGTTAGATTAATCATTATTAAATTTACACAAATATTATAAAAGTAGACCATGTAAGTGTAAAATTTAACTTCTATTATTTTGAAAACTGAATGTTATTGGATTTTTAAAAAAATAGAAGTAATATCAATTTATTTAAACTGAAAATAATATATTGTTGGACAAAAGCTAACGTAGCTTGATTTTATGATTATTCAGTTATTTATGTGATACTGTGCATTAAATTTATAATTTCTGTAAAAACATTTTATTCCAAATACACATTCCATACAAGTTTGTTGTAGCTGTGATTTGTCTTCTAATGGAATAAAATGTTAATGCATGTGAACATCAAGTATTCGTTATTTACTTTAATATTTAAAAATGAATTCATAATTGCATTTTTCCTAAATCTTCATTTAAATGTTCAATATTGAATGATTCTGCTGTAGACAGTATCATGACAATCAAATGTATATTGTAAGTGCCATTAATTTAATGTCCACTCGGCCTCTGTATACATGGTGGTACATTTGTATAAAAAAACCATTTTCTACGAAATAAAATTGATTTCATTTAAATCTGTTTTATTTATTAATTTTTATGTATGTAAATATATATCTTTAAAACTTTAAAATGCATTATGAAATGTGTTGGCAAAGCATTTTGTGCTATTTTTCCTTTATTAATGATATATTGATTAAGTATAAAGGCAAATGAAAAATTTCGTCATACATTTTGGATATTATTCCAAATTCATGTTTAATTTAAATAAACTTTCTTATGAGGGTATTTTTTAAATAAATGTCCAGATATATTTGGTTTTACACTCTAGGATTGGAATTAAAAATGTGAAAATTTAACTTTTAACATCAAGTGCCCAGATATTTTATCAATTCATAGAAAACAAGTGGTATCTTTTTTTTCATGAAGTAATTCTTAATTAATTTTGCTAAATTTGAAAAAAGTGAAAATTATTAATTATTGACCTAGTCACCACTTCTTGCTTTATCTTTGCCATTTGGTGTTCTTGCACTGTTTTCTAATAATTTAAATATATAGTTTGAAGGAAAGGTCATAAATGATAGTTGCAATTCCCGCTTTATAAAATACACTTCTATATTGTATATATCATAAAACATGCATTAAATGACAGCAAAAGTGGATCTTCACAATATTAGCCACTGTGCAAAATTGATTCAAAACCTTCCCCTTTACAAATAGCTATTTATTAATATTCACCTTAGAACTGTATTAAATAGCAAATTAACTTTTGAGGCTCCTCAGACAAATATTAAATGAATAAGCATTATTTATTTGAGTGATCCTGTTAATTTCTGTCTAACATCAATTTTGAAACAATAATAATAATAATAATTGTTAATTCATAAAGTAGTACGCAAAAAAGGGGCATATTTAAAAAAAAATTTTGTATTCCAATAATATATCCAAATTAGACAGTAATTTGAACATATTTTGTAGTTACATTTGCTAAGTATATCAAAAAGAAAAATGGCTACATTTAAAGGAAAATTTATTTCATGTATTTTAGAAATATATATTAGCCCCAGAATTCTTTTTATGAGATGATTCATAGTTGTTATTTGTCATTTGAATACGCTAATTTCTCCAGAATCTTTATTTAATAAATCATATCAAATGCAGCAGCATCTAAAAATTTACCATAATTCTAAATTGTTTTCATAAGTATATTTATTATTTCTTAAACTACAGAACAATGTATCAGAAATATTGAAAATATTTTATATTCTCCAGCTAAGGAGAACTCATCTTGGATAATAAGAATGTGTATGGTATATATTGCTTCCAATATAAATAGCAAATTATATGTCTCTTTATATTTATATCAAAAGAAATACATAGTAAATGTTGACGATCACGTGTAGTTAATTATTTTATTATAGCTCCTTATTCAAGATTTAAAAATAATATTCATACAGACTTTCACAGATATGGCTGTTAAAAAAAACAGGAATAGGTTTAAAGGAATTTGTAAAAGTTCCATGAATTCTAATAAATTTGTTTGCTTTTCAGTTCAAAAGAATTAACAATATGTTTTTTTAAAAAAATTATCAGGTTTATTATTTAAACAATTATTATTTGTAATCATTATTCAAACAATGTTGAAAACTTTTAAAATATGAAAACTTTTAAGTACAACATTCAGCTTATTCAACTTAATTTGGATAAAATGCAATGAAGCAAAGGTGGGAATCTTAAAAATTTTAATCATCACAAACTTAATATATTACTTATATATTTGGAATACAATCCCCTAGGATTTTTTTTTCTTTGTGCAAAATGTTTGAAAAAATTACATCCTAAACATTTTGCACTTCAGCTGCAGACTAAACATTAGTGCATGCATTTTATAAATCTTAAGTATGACAAGTACAGGAAAATTTTGAACCTTTGACCAATATTGTTGGTACAAGCAGTAAACAAATTTTGAACCTTTATGTGTACAGAACAAAGATTAATGACTAATAACTTAATTTGACTTATTGTTGTTTAAAAAAGGGATACTTTGTTGAATAAAAATATTTATCTGATTTAACTGTTAAAAAATAAACAAATAAATAAGTGACATTTCCATAATGGCTCACACACTGACTGCCCAATGAAATAAAAAAACAAATAAATAAGTAATAAAAAATAAAATAAGTCTTTTTCCCCCATTTCTCAATAAATTGGAATCTTCTTGAAAGAAAGACGAATTAAAGTATTCCCAATTTATAGTTTGATATATAATTTTGTAGAATACTGTTAATTCCAAGCTTAATTTAGATTACTTTTTGCCTACAATTCTTTTTAGCTTTAAACTTTTACAAACTTTGATACAAAACTTTTTGATTTTAAGATTCTGTCATGATTATCAGATTTATCGATTCAGATTTGCAAGATTACTTTTTCTTCAATTATGTAGGTAATTCATCAGTCATATCTGATCAAGTTTTGGAAAGCCTACATTGTTAATCTTTAATAACTATAAAACTCAGGTAATAATTCCTTTTATTGAGATTATAAAAAATTGATATGATAAACATTAACTTTTATGCTCACAACATTCGTTGATGCATCTCTTTGATACAGATGCATTTGGTTCATTTAAAACTTATTACAATCAGGAAATAACAACTGGATGTCAATAATCAACTAATAGAGACAAGCCTGTTAATATTTCAGAAGTAGCATAATATATATATTTTTGACCAAATGTATTTTTCTTTAAAAATTAAAAAGTTTAGTGTTTGAAAATATATAATAAATTGGAAAACTACGTAGAGTTAAAATAAGCATTCACATCAAAATTATGAATTTACATATGAAGCAAATAAAAATTTATATGGGCAACCAATAAAATATACAACACTCTGCCCTAGACAAATGCTTTAGTTCAATACTTGAAATGTTATTTGTTCAATATATTGAAAGAATTCTTCTGAGTTAAGTAATTTTAAAGGCTTTTAATTTTTGTTCTTGTGATTTAATAGATTTTCTTGCTTCATACTATAAAGAACTGGTATTGTTACATTAAAAGACATTTCCTTCCTTTTGGCTAAGGTTAAAGTGTTCTATCAAATATGTAATGATTAATACTAAATACAAAATATTTTATTGGTTTGTTGCTATTAGATTTGCAGGCTTTAATTGTTACTCTTCCAAAAGATTACTTGGACCAGAAATTTACTTGATTTTTATAATTTACTCATTTGAAAGTGAATGAACATAAAACAAATGTAAACAGCTAAGATAATATTTGATCCATTTTTGAAACATTACTATCACTCATGCATGTATTTATCCATTGGAATCCAATCCATTTGGAGCCAAAATTAATTTGAATTTAAATTAAAGCAACTTTATCTACATGTAATTATCATTTACATTGAAAATACAATTTACTAATTGCAATAATAAATATTGACACCAAAATAAAAGAAAATTACAAAATATCAAAATTTTTCAAGGGTATTGCTTAGTTTTTTTATTATTCTCTGTTAAACAATGAATAATAAGATTTACAATCGACAGACATTATGCAATGGTAAGGTGTACAGATTTATTACATTTTAATAATAATATTAATATTTTATACAAGTAGTTTCCAAATTTTTAAATATTGCCACCTACTTTTTAAAAGCCCAACTCCATAACAACTAACTTCAACCACAGTTCATTGGATTTTTCAAGAAACGAAAGGTATACATCCTTTCAAAAAATGTTTTGGGCCAAAAAGGATTTTTATAAAGAAAAAAAAATTATAGATATATTTTTAATTTTTAAAAATGAGTGACTTGCTCACAATTTTAAGCACACATTACATACAAATTGTGCAACATATGTGTGTTATAAAGCTTGTTGCAACTCACCAAAGAATGACACTCATGCAATCTGTCTCCATTGTACACTATAAAATGCTTTAAATATATAAAAAATTTATGGCCTCATATGTACTTATATAGTCGGCATTCATGCAATGGGATATACACTTGACAATAAGCAATTATAGAAAAGAGAGAATTTCGATTCTTACACACTTTCAAAATTGTTTCTAAATTTTAATCACTCATATTACTAACAAGATATTATTTATCAACTTCAATCATCATATATGAAAATGTAAATATATATCTGACTTTTTAAAGATTAATATATATATGATGCACATATACATAAATCTGTTTATCTGTGGCGCTAGCTTCATACGCCAGATAACATCTACGATATCAAAATCGACTTTTTGGTATAGTGGTCATGTTACTCGGCTACCGGCTCTAGCGACGTAGTTCGTATTGCGACCTTACATACGGTACATTGATGACCTTGGCTACGCAACCTGCTGCAACAGTCGGGGCGCTATCTACCCGCAGCAAAAACAAAGTCGTCAAACTCACTTGACGCAAGCAAAACAAAAACGTCAGATTCACTTGACGCAAGCCGTGACCTCCGAGAGAGATCTCTCGGAGGTCACGCGCAAGCAAGCAGCAACTCGCCATAACGCTTGGGGCTGTAAAAAAAATCTTTCATCCCTCCGCCGACTCACTGGTGGGAGGGCGGGGGGGTACTGTGGCGTTAGCTTCATAAACCAGATAACATCTACGATACCGAAGTTGACTTTTGTGTTATGGTCATGTTATTCGGCTGCTGGCCTTGGCTACGCAGCTTCGTATCGCGACCTTCACTCGGTACATATCTATGGAAATATTAGATTTTTATTACACTGGACTGTGGATGAGGTAAGAAAAACTACTCATATTTCTTTTAATAACTTTTCACAAATTCTCCTTATACAATGTAAATTGCTGTAGGAAATTTTATTTTGTCAAAATTGTATTAATTTTAAATAATATTTAATGAAATAAAAACTACTTTTATATCGTTTACCCTAGTAGCACACAAATATTGTACAATATTGATCGATATTCGCACTATTGGTTGATATTGTGGACTACTGTTTAATATTATATAACATCGCACAATGTTGTGCAATATTATTCTACAGGATGTGCTATCTGGGTACTAACTGCTTGTGGCAACCAGCATATTCACTGAACTTAATGATCAAACTTATTTTTAATTAAAAGTCCAATACATAATTTGATAAAATTAATTGCTTCACCAAATTATTTTTAAATTCAAATTGGAGTGGATATTAAGCTGTGTTATTTTGTCATTAGTCAACTTGTTATGTTTGTTGTATGAATGAACCAACCTTGGGATGAAATTAAACCTTTTGGCATCCTAATGCCAATGAAAATATATTTACTGATCTTATTATTCATATATCTCAATTTTAAATTCATATATCTCAACTTAAATTTTATCTCATGTTTAAATAAGTGGAAGAAATATTTCGAGAGCAATTAAAACAATCAGAATTTTACTACAGCCAAAAAATCAGTATTAAAAATTATGCAAAAAAAAAAAAAAAAGAACTTGCTTTATTTTTATTAGCAGTGGACAAGCAAAACCAAACAATTTATGCCTGAAGGTGGTTGTGAAAAGTCATTTTGAGGAATCTTCTGGTGGCATAATCGTTCTTTTTAAATATGAAAAATACCATTTATACCTAAAAAAATGAATAAATATTCAACACTCAGATATTTCATATCTCATATCCAGTGGTGGATTTCCGAATAGGCGCATGAGGCTAGCGCCTCGGACCTCGAGCCTCATAAATTAAGGGTATATATATATATATATATATATATATATATATCGTTTGTTTCAATCGTGATAATTGTGTAGAAATGATACAGGAAACAATCCTATTCTAGGTTACTATATTATTTACATGAAAGAATTAAAAAATATATATGAAAATGAATCAAGTATCTTCTTCGTTCCCCCCCCCTTTGGTACCACCTGACCTTTCCCTACCTTTGCAGGTTTACTATAATCTTCGTAGGAAGCAGGGGAGCGGGTCTTACAGGCCAGCTAATATTTTTTAAGCAACTATTTTTTATTTTGATTTTTTAGTCATGCCACCGAAAAGAAAGTTTGAATCGGGACCCTGAACGTCATCATCCTTTTAAATACTCTCAAGTAGTACGAAAAAATTGATTTTAATTTTCAGTTTTATGTACCCAGGTCTCATCTGTCCCCTTTTTTTAACAAAAAAAATCAGATACAAAGCTTAACAGAGTAAAAAAAATATATAAAGAATGCATACCATAGATATAATAGCATCTGAAACTCCAAATCCGCCACTGCTCATATCTATGAATTAGTTAATACAAAATCAAGCTTATAATTACATAGCTCATTTATATTCACAAATTATTTTCCCAGTTGTATTTATCCTACACTTTAAACTATTCAAAATTCTGAAATATTTAACAGAGAAATAAACTTTTATTATTATTATTATTATTATTATTATTATTATTATTATTATTATTATTATTATTATTATTATTATTATTACTATTATTATTATTATTATTATTATACGTATTTAGATATTATATTTTTCAACTGCTGTCAAGAATTTAACATGATAGTTGTTGGAATGACCAATAGATGTCAGCACAGTAGTTACGTTAATAATATGTTTGACATACCGGTTCACTGCAGGCTGTGCTTCATTCGGCGAGTGTTATAATGTGATGTGTTGTGCTTGGTTGTGTTAATAATGAAAAGCATGGATGCCTGGAGGAAGTTGGATTATAAATGTTGTAATGTGTAATTTTTCTCTATGTTTTTATCATTTGTGAATATTTTATGTTGTGTGTTTTTCAGACTGTGTTGTTGTAAAGAAACTAATTTAAAAAGACAAATTTGGTGTTACACTACAATTAAATAAACAATGAAGATCCTAAAATTGAATGAAAAATAATTTTAAACCAGAATACCAATTTATTAAAGTCTATATATTTACTTCATAAAAATAAAGAAGCAACCTTTGATAGGCTCTTTTTAAAGCAAAAGAATTTATGATATGAGGCATCAATTATTTGTTCAGAAATAAAGCATAAAATATCTGGATTGCATTCGAAATAAATATCACATTGTCACAAACATAAAGAATTTTCACTTAAATTGGATTGCAAAAGTATTAGAATGTTTTGACAAGAATGTAAAAAAATACTAGAACGTTGTTACGAGTAATGTACTCAAGTGGCGGATTTGGCGTTTCAGATGCCCGAGGCGCAATTCAATTTGAGGCCCCCCTCTCCTCCAGTAATATTTATAGTATGCACTCTTTATACATATTTTTCACTCTATTAAGCTCTGTATCAGATTTTTTTTGTGTTAAAAAAGGGGGAGGGGGAGACCTAGGTACATAATAATGAAAATTAAAATAAATTTCTACATACTTCTCAACAGTATTTAAAAGAATGATGAAGTTAAGGGTGTGTTAAGGATGTTCTTAAAAATATATGCACTATTTTGTACCTTAGTTACACAATATTTTTCTGAGATACATACCTAACACTTCATTATACACTAAATCAATTACTATTGAATAAATCTGTTTTTCCTTTTTGCCTCTCTTTCTTCAATTGCGGACAATTGGGCCTTAAGTGTTCGGTTGAATGGCAGATGTAACAAGCGGCTAATTTCCTGCGTTCAAAAT
>JAOUZG010044361.1:16040-28584 GCA_026289955.1 Argiope argentata
TCTGCTCTTGATGACCACCTAGTGTCACTTATTCTTTTTAAATTTGAAGATTGATTTTCTATAATATTATTAAGCATAATCCATCGTCGAGTAGATACCGAGAAAGATACAATTAAATTCTGAATAAAATCAAAATAATTATTGCGTCAGAACATGATTTTGCTGCACAATTTCCTATTAAATTTTGAGTATGGCTTCCGCATTGTATGCTGTTTTAATCTTGCTTATAGTCCTCTGTTTTTTCTTGCTATATTTGCAGCGTTATCGTAGGTTTGGCCCCCATAAGTTTTAATATCTATAGACTATAATCTTTTGAAAATTCAAATGTTTTTCTAAATATTCAGAATTTTAGTTTTGAATATTAATAAAACTGAAAAAAAAATCTTTATGTCTCCATTTATAATAACAAATCTCAAACAACAATCTTGGTCTACGTGGTATATATCTGGAGTATAATCCACAATTAACGGATAGTAAATTGCTTCTTTAAGTTCAGCTATTAGATATTTCTTAACTTCATCACCCATTAAATTTATGAAGTCGTCACATATCGTGTAAGATAAATAATTAACATTTCCACTACCTGGATTAATAAATTTTTTCAAATGCAATTTCAGAAAGCTGTCAAATTTTGCCAAATATTTAATGCAAAGCAAGACATTTCTTTTTCGATTGGAAGTTGTACCTTCTCTATGGCCACAAATGCTATCCCTAAACTCGTCAACAATTTTACAGCGGCAATGACTCGCTGTAAAACAGCTCGCCAATATTTTTGTTCCTCATCAAACTGCTGTTCTAAATGAAAGTTTATACATCCAGAAATAGACAAGAGTTTTTGTAGAGTCACCATAGATTTGATATGGACCTGTGAAACTTCGTGACCACTTAAGTCTCTTACTAAATTTTTATAACCACTAAATCCTGTTGAAAATTCCGAGGGCGCATTAGAAAACATTTTACAAACGTAACAATAATTTAAACGTAACAATGTGGCATTTGCTTTTATATATTGAAAATTCGATTCAGAAACATTTTTATAATAGGCTCAATTTCTGTCTCAGCATTTTACTTTAAAGCTTGTAAAATTCTCAATATTACAAGGCTTATTTATGAAAAAATGTGCAATCATTTTATCTGATAAGTTTGATGGCTCCAATATTTCATTTTGTTTCTTAAAATTACAAGTTGTAGATTCTTCTGTTCCATTCTCAGATCTCTCATTAATTTCTTCGAATTTGCATTCTGCTTCAACTCACTTTTTTGTTTTTTCTAGTGCACATTCTTTTTTTTTTTTTTTTGTCTGCTCATCGGTCTTTTCAGGTGTAGGAGGTTAGCGAATAGCGCTAGGCCCGAACTCTCAATCTTATGGTTAGAAGCCGAGTATCATACCGATCAGGCAAAGGGACCCTTCAGCTCGAAGGATATTAATTGGCTTATATATAGTAATCACCACACAGGTTTGTATTCTGTTTCAATTTGCTCATCAATTTTTTCTGTGAATTCATTTTCTGCTTCAGCTTTCTCAACGGTTTTCTCTTGTGCGCATTCTGTTTTACTTCGTCCATCGGTATCTTGAAGCTTACATTCTCTTTCAATTTGCTCATTAATTTCTTCGAATTCGCATTTTGCTTCATTCGCTCTTTGGCTTTTTCTTGTGCATATTCTGTTTTAGTTTGTTCATCTTTCTTTTTAGGTTTGCATTCTGTTTCATTTCTCTCACCAATTTCTTCGAATTCATTTTCAACAACTTGCTCAGAGATTTTTTCTTGTGCACATTTTGTTTCAGTGTGCTCATAGGTCTTTTCAAATTCACATTCACATGCACATTCTATTTCAACATGCTCATTAGTTTGTTTGAATCATATTCTACTTCAGCTAGCTCAACTGTTTTTTCATGTGCATATTGAATTTCAATTTGCTCATTGGTTCTTTTAGGTACACAAACTGTATTTGGTTGCTCAACTGCTCTTCTGGTTCGTTTTCTGTTTTAGCTCGTTTTTCAAACGTTATAATAAATTTATTGAGTGAATTTTTGTCGTTTTGCATATTTACCTTTTTTTTTTTTTTTTTTTTTTTTTTTGCCTTTTACTTTTTGCTTTTTGAAGATCCCGATTCAAACTTTCTTTTCGGTAGCATGGCTAAAACAATTAAAAAAATTAGTCTCATAAAAAATATTAGCTTGACTTAAGAAGAGAAAGTAACAAGTTTATTTTATCTTTTTGAGCAGTGCTATGACTAACGATACGTATAGTAAATTAGCTCAGTTTTTCACCTTCAAATGTACCAAAAAATATAAAGTCACGATTAAAACATTTTCAGAAGTACGAAAATAGAAACAAAAATTTATTAAAAATTATATTCTTACCAATTTTCACATTGGTTAAAAGTAAAACACAGAAATGAATTCCTTTCCACAACATTAATCAAAGTCAATATTTTTAAAACGTGAAACGTTGTCACTACTAACAGTATATTTTGGAGAAACTAACGTCTTTAAACAAATAATTTCTGACCAAAATCTCTAACTAAAATGCATCCTATGTCCTATTATACAAACATGTTGCCTTGAGATCTTGAGAGCCATTCGTATATGTCATAGGCTCAAAGTGTGCTGGAGGATGTAATATGACATCTATCGCTTTAGTTTCGTAAAAGATAAATGATGTCGTAAAATTTGACTCTTTCATTCTCAGAATAGTTGGTTTTTCAAGGGTATCGATATTGCTTGATTCTTGTTGAGATATATGAAGAATTAGGAATGGGAATAGTAGAGTATAAAAATGAAAGGTTTTATTAAAAATTATCCCGTTTCCACAATTTAATATATATAATTATTATCATTATTATTTTAGAACTAAATTTTGAGGCCCTCTTAATTATTGAGGCCCGAAGCACGCGCCTCATGCGCCTGTTCGGAAATCCGCCACTGGTGTACTCATAATGTAAGCAGAACCAGAATGTTCAGACCTAGGTAATATTGTATTCAAAAGAAGGGTTATATATATATATATATATATATATATATAAATAGATATATATATATATATATATATATATAGCATTCAATGATAAAATACACTCATGTCCATAAATTAAGAATAATTCAGAGACACGCAGAAATTGAACTCTACATTACACGCATCACTCGCAAAATGACTACACACATCTTCGAAAATCATATTAAAATTGCAGGATGTCACCGATAATACGTTACAATGATGACAGTGTAAGAGAATGATGTATAAGGAATACAAACAAAGAAGTAAAATTGTTCGTAATCGTTTTATAAGCCTTTCAATGCAATAACTGTAGAGTTAGAACACAATGGACGCATTTTTACGTGGCAGAATAATCGAATGTCTGGAATGTAGGCGCTGGAAATATCCGAGGAACTGGGAACCACCCAAAGTGACATCTCCATGCTTTAACAACGATTCTAAAAGGATGGCAATGTGATTAGGTGCTATTTAGCAATTACTGTCAAAAGAAACAGACAGAAAACAGCAACAGACCTTTCTCGTCACATTTCTTCAGCCGCTTGCACGGCAGTTTCAAGGTAGACAGTGTACAGATGCTTAGAGTGGACCGTGTACAGTTGCTTTGGGCAGATTGGTCTATATGTTCGTAGGTCTGTCAGATGTGGTTCACTTATTGTAACTCACTGACTCCTGCGATTAGCCTAGAGTAGAGAGCATGTGTCACGTTTGACATCGAATCAGATAATATTTTTTACTCGGATATTCTCATTAAATACTCTGTTTTAGTTTCTTAGATAAAAAGGCATATATTTATGGCGTAAATTCAAAACTCAAAGCCATTTTCAAAAAAACACACCACTTCTTTTATTGAAATTTAAGAACTACAATTTTTTGTTTACTTTTACACCGTTGCCACTCTGAACAAAACAAAAGCTGAAATAAAGATAATATTAATAGATGTAGAGAATCAACGCGACATCCTCCCACCTAAGTTAACATTTTACATTAAAACTTTAACTTACACATAATTGCAAGAAAGATATATAAAATTAAGAAAATTTAATTGTTCACAAGTTCAGTCTTTCAGGTATTTTGACAGTGCGACCTGTTCTAGTCTTTTGAAACTGTGGCTCAAAGCTTACATCATACACATCGTTAGAGCCAGACTCCTTACATGTTTCCAACTTCTTAGTTGAAAAATTCTCAACAATTAGATCATCATTAGAGACTTCTAGTGGATACAATCTCTGTATCGGCCTTAGTAATTCTCCATTTGCCGTTTTAAGTCTCACGAGTCTTGTTACTCCGTCTCGACCTGGAATAATCTCTATTATTTTCCCTAGTGGCCAATTCAGTCGCTTGGTGTTATCACTTCCTATCAACATAATATCACCGACCTTCACTTCCACTGATTTTGTCTTATCCGATTTTTGGATAAGTGCTCCTAGATATTCGGATCTAAATCTTTTCCGCAGATCCTTTTGTAAGTTCTCTCTGTATTTCACTCGTTTATTCAGACTTCTGTGTCCAATATCATCAAGATCAGGAACACCACTTGTTTAAATGTCTTGAAGAAATAGAGATGGACTCAAAGGCATCAAAGTAGCATCATTTTCAGTGACATAGGTCAATGGACGGGAGTTGATCACTGCCTCACAATCGCAGAGAATTGTGATCATTTCTTCGGAAGTTAAAGAAGCTCTTCCTAGTACTCGTCTTAGTAAATTCTTGAGAATACCTACTAACCTCTCCCACCAACCTCCCCACCATGAGGCAGTTGGTGGATTAAACTTCCATTGAATTGGTGATATAGATGTATCATCAGTGATCTGCTTCCAATTTAGATCTCGTAGGGCATTGGAAGCTCCCACAAGGTTAGTTCCGTTGTCACAGTAAATTATTTTACTTCTTCCTCTGCGGGATATAAATCTTCTAAGGGCTAGTAAAAAACTCTCAGTAGACATGGACTCAACCAATTCTAGATATACTGCCCTGTATACGGCGCAGGTGAATAAGCAAATCCAGGATTTGGTGTTACCTCTTAAGATCACTGGACCCGCAAAATCAATGCCACAAATTTCAAACACAGCCGCTTCTCGGAGTCTGTCGTTTGGAAGGGTTGCTGTGCAAACTTGCATGCTTTTTGCAGAAAATCTTCTACATACGGTGCACTTATTAATCAAAGATCTCACCGTTTTTCGAGCGTTAAGAAGCCAAAATCTCTCTCGAAGAATATTTATTAAAATTTGGGTACCAGCGTGCGCATTTTTCTCGTGATAATATCGTATTAATCTCTTGACCACCTCATGATCAGGCGGAAGAACAGCTGGAGTTTTAAACTCTTCTGAATCTTGTCGAAAGGTAAGTTTCGTTTTCAGTCTGAGGATTCCACTCTGATCCTTAAATACTCCTAAAGTTTTTAATTTATCATCTCTCTCGTCCACAAAGCAATCCTCTTGAACCATTTTGATTAATAATTTCTCGGCTTCAAAAATTTCACGAAAATCAAGGTCTCCATGTCTTTTCTTAATTTTTTCTGCTCGACAATTAAAGATAAACCGTAGAATCCAGGCAATAAGATGAACTATTTTCTGGTATTTCGAAAAATATTTGTAATACCAGTCATCTTTAGGAAAAAAACTTGTAGAAATCAAACTTCTTGTCACAGATGAAACTATGGTCTGTTTCTTTTCTCGAACAATCTCATTTTCATTTAAGACTGGATTTCCTCTTGGCCAATCCTCTTTAGGCAAGTAAAGCCAACTTGGTCCTAACCACCAGTTAGATTTCAATAAAGTTTGAACTGAACAACCTCTACTCGGGAGATCAGCCGGATTCATGGAACCAGGGATATGTTTCCAAGAACTTTTATTTGTTAACGCTCTTATTTCCCTCACTCTATTCTGGACAAAGACACTCCAGGCCTCTTCTCTCATGATCCATGTCAAGACAGTCGAAGAATCAGTCCAGAAGTAAACTTCTTCACTCTGAATCTCTGACAAAATAGAAGTTGAAAGCCTTGATGAGATAGTAGCAGCAAGTAACTCAAGTCTAGAGATAGTAATCTCTTCCTTTCCTGTTGGTGCAACTCTACTTCTGGCTTGTATAAGTTGTACTTTAACTGAATCACCAGTCTGTATTCGGATGAAAGCAGCAACAGCATACGCATGTTTACTAGCATCACAGAAAATATGTACTGAAATATCTCCATTTGCAATCTCTGAACCAAAATATCTTGGAAAACGGATTTTCTCTAAACAGTCAATATCTTTAAGCCATTTTAAAAATGTATTTTTCGTAACTTTATCAACTTCTTCATTCCATGTTATTTCCTGCTTCCACGTTTCTTGAAGCAATAATTTAGGAATTAGGATGACAGGACAACATATACCTAGAGGATCAAACAATCTATGAGCTGCAGATAAGATTGATCGCTTAGTTATCTTTTCAAAGCATAATTCTTTTACACTTGCAGTATTAATTCGTAGAGTGTCAGATTTTTTATTCCATACCAGGCCGAGCACATTTGTATCTGCAGAAATATCAGCATGGACATCACTGAACTCCCACCCTCTAAGCTCGAATTTTTTCTCGGCCATTACCTCAGTCGAAATGTTAATAAATTGCTGCAGTTCTTTTCCATTTTTAACGCAACTAACACAGTTGTCAACATAAAAACTATGCGCAAGTTTTTGAATGACACTTTTCGGATATGAAGATTCTCCAGTTCCTATTTTTTCCAAAACTGTTTGTAAATGAAGCTGAATTGTAGAATTTAGAAGAAAGGGGCTACTCGATACACCAAAAACGACACGACAATGTCTGTACTCTTTCAGCTGACCATCATTACCAATCCACAAAAACCTCAAATAATCTCTATCCGTGGGTGAAACACCTATTTGTAGAAAGGCTTTTCGGATGTCAGCAATAACACCGATCTTCTCTTTTCGAAATCGGGTTAAAATACTCGGAATTTGCTCTATTAGATTCGGACCCTTCTCTAAACAATCATTCAGACTAGGAAATCCTTTCGCTCTGGCCGAAGCGTCAAAGACAGGCCGGATTTTTGTAGTACTATTCTCCTTGATAACTTCTCGATGAGGCAGATAATGTACTAGAGCCTGATCATTTTTGGCAACTTCCTCAATTACTCCCTCCTCAAGCCATTCCCTAAAAACATTTTCGTAAGCTTCATAATTAGACTCGGTTTTAAGACGTTTAACAGTCTTGTTCAGTCTTCCCTCTGCTAAATCAAAATAATTTGGAAGTGGTGGATGATCTTCCAACCAAGGCAAATCTACTTCAAAACGATCATCTACCAAATGAACCGTATCTAGAAAATGCATTCGAGCAGCTTCTTGTAACTCGATCTGGCTTTTCTTCACAGATGGGTCAGTAATGCCAAGAGTATCCAAGGACCATAAATCTGTTATTTTCTCTGCTGTAGATAACATGGACTTAACTAATAAAGATGAACATTCACTTCTCGCCGTATCAGTTATTCGTCCCATAACAGACCACCCAAGTTTTGTTTCAATTGCTACAAGTCCACAAGACATTGCACGATGACCGCCTGTCATGAGCTTCCCAGCTACATCAGCTCCAATAAGGATTTCAATAGGATCTTCACAATTATCCACAATATTTATATTATAAGCAGCTAACTCTTTCACACAAACCTCATTCACAGTAGGTGGCACAGTTTTGCAAATAATTTGTTGACTAAGAACTTTAAAATTACAATTATAATTCTCATGCACACTCGATAAATACAAAGTATATACATCATGTTTACATACCCCAGTATGCTTGCCACCAAATAGGGAGTGCTGCAAATATTCACAGCCATTAGGCTCATAGTTCATCTCTTCAGCTGTAGCTCGTAGTAAATATGACCGCTGTGAACCAGTATCGACAATAGCTCTTGCTGCACGTTTTTTCCCGTTGCCTCTAATTACAACTTTAAATGTTTGCAGGATTACGTTTGGAGTGATAGACAAGTTGGAAAGAGCTTGATCCATTTCCGAGCTATTATCAGTTCTCTTATTAACTTCAGGTGATTCCTTGTCTTTAGACTCAGATATTGGGTTCATTTTTCTACACAGAAGAATGTGGTGTTTCTTGCCACAACACAAACAACTAGCTCTGATATTACAATCTCTGACAGAATGTCCAGTTTTTAAGCATAAAAAACAATTATGAGATTGTTGAACAATTGCCTCTCTTTGCTTCAAAGGCATTTTTCTTACTTTAAAGCAATCTCCAGAATAGTGTACATTAGAACAAAATATGCACTGTTTTGACACTTGCGACGATGTCAAAAGATCAGTTGCACTAGGCGCCTCTAAAAACTTTAAATTCCTAGTCTTATTCTCACTCATTTTTTTATCACCAGGAAATTTATCATATTTCACTTCCGTTTTCGGTTTAGAAGCGTTGAAACTTCTAGAAGCAAGAAGAATGCGTTCTTCTGATTCAACCTCATCTTGTAAAAATTCTAAAATAAATTCTAAATCACTTTTCTCCATTTTAGTTGAATTATGATCAGAATCATTCGTGTTCGTTCCACGAACTCTACGATGAGCTGATCTATAACGCTCCCAAGCAACCAAAGTTTCTTCGGGTAGCGATGACTCAACTAGAGGAAATAACATCGCAGCATATTTCTCCCTAGTAACACCTAATAGCTCAAGTGAACGTAGTTTACTCTCGAGTTGATCAAACAACTTTCTTAACGAATTTTTTGAATAGTTCTGTTTTTGAAGAACTAATGCTAGTAAATCTCTAACGTATACTTGAATTAATAATTCCTCTCTACCAAAACGCAATTTTAATTGTTTTAAAGCTTTTTCGTAGCTATTACCACCTGGAGGAAAACTCTTAACCAATTCTTCAGCAGGACTACCTCGTTCCATTGCTTGAGATAAATATGAAAATTTATCGTGAGAATCGATATTAATGTCCTCATCAATTTTTTGGAATTGTCCCCAAAAATATAGCCAATTGCGTACATTACCGTCAAAAGTAGGTGATTTTATTTTTGGATAATTTAATAAGGTATTCGTAACAATATTAAACATTTCATTTTTAGGAGATGACTGTTCAATCACAAATGATTCTAACTTTTGTTTTAAAGATCTCCAGCGATCAATGTAAGTTTCTGACTCATCTACTTCTCTCTCTATTTCAGAATCGGAAGTGTTTTCGAAAAACAACAACTGTTTAAATTTTTCTTCACACGCTATCATCAATAAAGCTTTCTCCTCAATTAGCTTTAATTTATTGATTTTATCAGCACAACTCAGTTGATTTTCTGCCTTGTCAAAGGAATTGCATGCTGTAGTAATCAGTCTTCTCAGCTGCTTCCTATCTTTCAAAACATTTTCCATAATCAAAACAAATGCTGAAATGTTTCGTACTTACTCTTAAAAAGCAATCGTGTCCTGTCGCGGACGCCAGATGTCACGTTTGACATCGAATCAGATAATATTTTTTACTCAGATATTCTCATTAAATACTCTGTTTTAGTTTCTTAGATAAAAAGGCATATATTTATGGCGTAAATTCAAAACTCAAAGCCATTTTCAAAAAAAAAAAACACCACTTCTTTTATTGAAATCTAAGAACTACAATTTTTTGTTTACTTTTACACCGTTGCCACTCTGAACAAAACAAAAGCTGAAATAAAGATAATATTAATAGATGTAGAGAATCAACGCGACAGCATGCATTGAGGGCACAGGAAATGGGGGTTTGTGTGATGTTTTCAGATGAGTCCAGGTTTAGCTTGCAGTCTGATTCTCGCTGGAATTTCATATGGAGAGCACCAGGTACCCGTTACCATAAAGAGAACATCAATGAACGATACCGTTAGAGTGGTGCAAGATTGCTTGCTTGTGGAGGAATTATTCTGGTTTCCAGAACTGACTTGTATGCTCAAATTGAAACCATGAGATGCCAAATCTATTGGGAAGTCATTCTGAAACAACACGCACGTTTCTTCTGGGGCTTCATGGGTGAAGAATTCGTGTTTATGGATGACAACGTCCATCCTCACCGTCGAAATATCATAAATGAATGCCTTAGATAGGAGGATATCACCTGCATTGATTGGCCAGCATTCTCACCGGATATGAATCCAGTAGAGAATCTGTGGGACATGCTTGGCCGACGAGTTGCAGCCCGTCAATCAATTCCTACATGTGTACCAGAACTTCAGAGAGCATTGCTTGATGAGAGGTGTAATATTCCTCAAAATCAGACCGATAATTTGATATTCAGCATGTCTAGGCCTTGTACAGACTGTATGTCGTATAGATTGTATACAGACGTTAGCTAACGGAAAAGTACCGAAATAGATTGATCTTTAAAGTTGTGGTGAATTCTATATAAGCCAGTTAATATCCTTCAAGCTAAAGGGGCACTTTTGCTTGATCGGTATGATACTCGGCTACTAACCATAAGATTCGGAGTTCAGGCCTAGCGCTATCCGCTAATCCCCTAAAAAGTTATAATTATTTTTTTCTCCTTAATGACTGTATCCGATAAATTCCTTCATATTTTCCCACTTTTTAAATAAAAGAAAAAAATATTATTCAAAAGTTTCCGAAAAAGTTCCGAATTAATTTAATATTTTAGAACAAAAAACCTTGGAACTTTTCTGTTAACTATACGCAAGTGAAAAATCCCCAAATAATGTAAAATTCCGCTAAATTTCTTTGTCAATTTTCCGCTTGCTACCGGTTAACGGAAAAATACCAAATTCGTTACTTATTAAAAGTTGTTAGAATAAAATCAGAAAGTGTTAAAGGATGAATTTAAAAACATCAACATAAGTTATTTCAAAAAGGTTTATTCTTATTACGATTTATTGTCTGACTGTGAAAATATCAATGTGAAAAATAATGAGGATTATTTTATTCAACTTTTGGATCATCTTCCAATTTCATTTAAGCATTTTGAACGATTCTTACAAATTTTTTGATTCAATCATACGTTAATTAATATTTATTACAACTAATATTCTTTCTAAATAAAGCTTTAAAATAATTCTTTATGTAATTCATATTTAATATCTTTAAAAATCACGATTATTTAAACGCAACATAAATATATGAAAACAAAGCTTGCTGAAGAATTGACATTTAAATCAATCAACCAACATCAAAAAAAAAGTCCATTCAGCAATTTTAATTTAATAATCTTAAATTTAAATGATAATAGATTTTAATCTGTGTTTGTTCGTGAGAACACGGCTAATAAATCAAATGAAAGCAAAAATTAAATCATCCAAAACAACTACAGCAAAAAATTAATTTACTCTTAGCATTGCCTAGTTTGCCCTTCCTTTTTTTTTAATGATCCATTTGTGTTGATAATAGTAATTTAGTCTCTGTGTGGAATGCTTTCAAAGAATTCAAAATAATTTTGGAAATGTTTTCAAAAATAATTTGCTCATTCTGATATTTTCTACATAATCATATTTTTACTGTATAAAAAAAGTTTCAGAAGAGACTCACTATCCGTTCATCGCTATCACTACGAACGATGAACGGATTTATATACAATATTGCTTCAGGCGTACTTTTCTCCATTATCGTTCTGTCCCCATATTGAGATATTTGGGGACAGCTCACGAGAGAGCAAGTAAAAACGAAATCGGAGAAGGTTTTCGAATTATATGAACAGAATCTGGCAACAAAAGCTGTGAAGAAAACAGGAAAATGTCTGAAAATTTTAAGGAGTGTATTGTATATTTTTTAATTGCCGAAATTAGTTAAGTTCATCTTTTTTTGTGAAATTTCCTTGAGTGCGACGAAAGGGTGCCATAACTCAAAGTTAGTATTTCAGTCGAATCATATTACTTTAAGTATTGATTAATTTCTTATTTAATTATGACATTAGCTGTCAATTTATGGTATTTATGTTTAAAAATCAAAATAAGAATGCAGTTTTTTCATAATTCGCTACTTTATATATACAGCATACCCTTATAAAGCCTCTCTTCTGAAAAACATTTTATATTAATTCATGTAATTTTTTATTTGCATTTGCGATAATTTTTTATCGATAGTATATATTTGAAATATTAGCCGGCGTCTATAAAACTTTTCAAATTAAATTGATGTTTATTTGATTTATTTATGCAAAAATATTGGATAAATATTTTATCGAAGCTTAAGTCTCAGGCAGGATGAAATTTGTATAAATGAGGCTTATAAACTTTATTGGAGCAGATAGAATTTAAATATTAATATGTTTAAATTAAATTTAAAATTTTATTAAACTAGAAAATCATCTATACAATTTTTTATTTTATAAAAAGGATCGAGTTTAGTTAATTCCTATCACCACGGTTTGTATATCTTTCTAAAATTAATTGAAAAGTTAATAGAAATCATAAAAAAAAGTAATTTTAATTTTTCTTGGGAAGTACAAAAATAATTTTGGTTTTTTTCATACTTCAGAGTATGTAAATTTAATCATGTATTCTCTTTCAAAAGAATTAAATGAATAAATAAAGATATTTATTAAATGCTTCCGTAAATGAATGTAAAATGCTGAGT